>PVJO010008890.1:0-72617 GCA_004026905.1 Hystrix cristata
GCCATAAAATGGCAAAGCATGATTTCTCCCAGGAATGCAACAGAAAAAGCAAAGTTCACATTTTTGTACAGTTTAGGTTATATGGATATTGATTGCTTTTAGTGCTGTTGGGAAGACCAGCAAGAAGTAAGCCTACTAAATCTCAGCAAAGATGCTGTGTGACTAACCAATTTTTTGGTGGAAGGGCTACAGGTTTTTATAAATAGACTGTGAATTAAGTCTTCTGAAAGGAAAAGATAAGGAGAAAAATCACATTATAAATCTAAATAAGAAGTAATTAGTTAATGTAGCTAATAGGGATGGTCTATAGAATGATTCACATTACAAAAGAGTTTTATCATTTCAATAGGCTCCCTAAATTAGGACAATTCTTTAACAAAAGTATCATTATAAATTGTCAAGGACAGCAAATGAGGCTTATCTTCTGTGCCAGTCAAGTAAACTGGAAGTGGATTGCTTAACAGCTCTTTGGGGTAGGCTTATGATGCTGTGTTACAATTAGTTGGGAAACAGCATTACCGTGTGCCTGCCTTCACAGGAGGAAGGGATGGTGATGCCTGGATCTCCCCTCCGTGCCCTAGGCCATGACAGGTAGTCAAACATGCAGACTGTTCTCTCTAGGAAGATGGTTGGTTGAGACATTATGACTTCTCCTCCACAGGGCTCTTTGGGGGATGGGGAGGGGGAGGGGGAGGGGGATGGAGAAAGACATAACCTCAAGTGGTCAAAGGCCAGCATCATAAGATTCACCTTCCTGTCCTCATGCAAGAACATAGTCTTGAAGGTAAGAATACTGTTAGCACAAATTTGGAATTTGACAGAATAGATTAAAGCTCTGAAGAAGGGAAATTTTGGGACTGATCCCTGGAAAGGCATTTGACAGAGAAGATGGCTCCAGGAAGGGAGCACAAGGAAAATCTGCCAGCAGTGGAAGGAAATTAGAGTGTGGATAGAAAAAAGCCAATACGTAAGAAGTGATATACAGAGATAAAATGGTGGTGGGAGGAAGGGTAAAGTCAAAAGAGTACTTTAGTTTTCTCCAAAGATTATTAACGTTCATTCAAGAGTGGTCCCAGGTAAAAGAGAGGGAAGTAAAGCTGGAGAGTAGAGAATTAAATGCAGGATATTTGAAAGCCAAAAGAGATGGGAGGCACAGCCCCAACAAAGGGGTGGGGGCACTAAACTCTTAGAAAGATTATCTTTCTCCCTAGAGAGAAGAAGGGTATGGGTTTAGGTCCAATTAGCTTTCTGGACTCAGAAGCAAGACTGTAATAAAATTCTTAGCTGATCATATTGATGTTTAAGTGAAATGGGCAATGTTAAGACTAGTGATGAAAGTCTGGGAATGGAGAATGAGAAAGTTTGTGGAGGGAGGAAAAAGGTGTAAAACAGTTAAAAGAGTAAGGAAATCAACTTACATGGCAAATTCAGTTGAGCTGTCAATAAGGGGTGAGTGGCACCTTGGACTTTCATATGATTGATTTCAAACGAAACCAGTCTGCCTGGCTGCATTACTTTCTTTCTGTAATGTTCAGCTGTCTGTGTATAAGCACTGAGCACATGGTTGGATGGTTGAGTCATCAGATGGGTTTCGCCAGGCAAAAAACTGACAGCAAGAAAAGGAGGTTCAAGAACTTCAAGAGAGTAATAATAATCACAATATGCAAAGGGTTCTGAGTTGTGCAAGAAAGCAAGTGAAAACAGGACACAGGTAGATAATGAGAAAATGTTGAAGTACATCATTTGGAAGATTGAATCAGTTTAAGACTTTGTGCGGTGGGATGAGGTGAGCCCATGAGCTGTTAGGAAAGGGGGTGGTTGCAGAATCAGGATAAATGGAAGATTTCACAGCCAGTGCAGTTTCTGCAAGTGACAAGTTCCAGGGTGGATTGTGGGTGTGCAAGCCTGATGGAGAATGAAAGAAAGAATCATTGAAGAAACATAGGTATTATTAGAACCAAGAGGCCAGCATGTCAGGTGGACATGCACCAGGATGCCGATATCAGCGAAAAGGATGGCATGAATTGGTGGAAGGCAAAAGACATGATACAGAGATATTCAATGAATGAAAGATAAAAGCCAGGAGATCAGTAAACCGCAGCACTGAAACGAAAAAGAGAATGACTGTCCTAAACTATATCCGAGTGCCTATCCGATCTGTTCTGCTCTTCCTCTGGGCCCCAAAGACTTCCAGATGAGAAGCTTCGAAGGAATCCTGTACCCTCTGGATCCAGACAGGGTTCAGTCTGCAGGAAGCCTCTCAGTAGCCTGGAGGACGAAGGTCTACACACTTACTCCCCAGACTGCAGCAAGATGTGTCCCTTGCTGAAGGTCATCAATTGCTCAGTGCAGCCCATCCAACATGAGTCCCTTGTTCTGAGATGTGATCACAACTCTCTCATGCATCCACTGAGGTGACCACTGTTACTATTCCCTGCGGTCTCCTTATAGCCTACTTGTGTCTTTGCAAATGCTCTCTTTTTAACTCACTCTGAATTTTCCTACTTTGAGTGTGCCATCTGTTTCCTTGCTGAGACTCTGACTGATACCATGATAGAATCAGATGCTGTGAGCATGCAATTTTGAACAGAAAAGAAAAAGAAGCCTAGTGGTCCCAAAGTGGTGATGATAATTAAGGAGACACCTACCTACCCGACCAGCTGGCTTTGAAGTGTATGGTGCATGAGAGGAAAAAATGCCTCCAATTAAAGAGCTGTAGGGGAAGCAGCATCCTTGGGGACTAGCGAGGCTTCTATTAAAGACCACAAATAGAAAGAATAGGGAAACAAGATATGAGGAGGAAGGAGATGGAAGGAAATAAAGGAAGACAGTCAGACTTCTTAAATCCTACAGGACCAGACCACAGAGCTATTTGGCTGCTAACACAGTTGTTCAAGACATGATAGGAACAATGCTGAAGCCTGGGATCATCAGGGCTTCCTACTTCTCAGTTACACAGGGAGCCACGTAGGTAGGAAAAACAGTCTCAGTTTCAACTTGCAACAGTCCAGACTGTGGCCATCGGGAGTCTTGGGGGAGCTGGCAGAGCTGGAGAAGCAGGGCTGCAGCCCCAGTGGATTGTCAAGGCAGGAACATTTTTGCTGGCATCCAGAAGCCAGAGCATCACACTACAAGGATTATTCTCTAGTCTTGAGATGCAATGGCACTTGGCTTCCCAGGCTTTGGACTGGCTTGGGACTCACCATCTACTTCTTTGTAATCTCTTTCTCACCATTAACTGAATCTGCCTGCACCTTAGTTTTGGACTTGTCAGACTCCAGAACTGTAAGAAATAAATGTGTGACATTTAAACCACCCAATCTATGATAGTTTGCAGCTCCAGCTCAAGACGACAGACAGATAGGTACTGCCCAATTGTACAGCAGGAATTACAGAGCGTGGGATGAAGAGAAAGATTTTTGAGTTGGAACAGATTAAGGTCAGAGAAGAGCACAGAGTGAATGTCTTCAGAGGTTTGGACTTCTGGGACGACTGGAACAAACAGGTTTGTCTTTGTCACTGTTTTGTCGCCAGAACACAACACTTGATGCTCACAGTTTAGGGGCAGAGCGGTTTATTTTGGCTCATATTTCAGACATTTCAGTCCATGTTTCTCAGCTTAAAGAGAAAAAGAGCACGGCAGAAGGGCCTGGCTGAAGAAAGCTGCTCATGTCATGGTGACCAGGAAGCAGAGAGATGAGAAAGTCAGGGAGGGAGATAAATGCTTCCAGGTCAAAGTTCTAGTGACCTGCCTCTTTCATCCAGAACTCACCTCCTACCAGCAAGAAAAGCTGTCACCCCCATGATTCAGTCACCTTCCAAAAGCCCCACCTATGAGCACGTGTTTGAGCCAAACCACAAGAAAAGTATTGAGACATAGAGAATTGGTTCTAATCCTGTCTAAGAGGCAGATGGGCTTTGGACTGTAGCATTACATCATGCTCCCAAACATTTCAATTACTGATACTGTAGCTGTCACCTAGGTCCTAAGCAGTGTTTAGAGAAGGCAACAGAGCAGGTGACTCCTCTATGCTTTGGTTGGTGGTTTGCTATAAGATAGGTTTATGCCAAGATTATTTAGTATATGATAGCTTATTAAGGTGCAAGAGACTGGAGTGAGTTTAAAGCTGATAGGAAGGAGATCAGGACAAAGCACAGCAACAAAGTCACATAAGCAAGCAGGTAATCAGTGACAAAAAGCCTTGGAGGCAGCTGGACAGGATGGAATGCTGAGCATGGGTAACAGGACCAGCCTCTTGTCTTTGACAAGAGGGAGAGATTTTGCTGAGACAACACACGGATCTGTTGAGAATGACTGAATCTGTGCTTCATGTTTAGACTGGCTTGTGATTGGCTGTGCATGCTAATTACAATGAATATTAATGACACACTGAAGTAACAAGTTCTGTGCTAGACAGGTCTGTATGCCCTTCTGGGTATTCCTTGTTCCCCACTTGGCCTGCCCTGGGACTCTTTCTCTTGGGCCATTATGGTTCTTCACTGAGAGGACACAAGACCCCATGCCTTTCCAGTGCTCTGAACACTCAAGGGTAAAAAATAGAAGTCTATAAATTCTCCATGCTATCATGAGGCTAAGAATCTTCAATCTTCAATGATGGAAGAAGTATTTAAATTTTTGGAGTCCAAACACTGTACCATGATACTTCTTATAGAATATCATTACACACCTCCAGCCCTTATCAACTAGGGAAGCTATTAGTTACACTAGTTCCCACTAAAGCATTAGAGCATATCAAGAACTGAGATAAACACGTCAAAATAAAAGGATCATAAAACCAAAAAATTAAATGTGGAACACAGTAGTATTCTTCTAAGAGATCTGAAAGTCAGAGGTCCAGTCCCTAGTAAATCTAGACAGATCCCGTTCCCAAGTCTAAGCTCCACCATTTCAAGTCAGAGGGATACAGGCTGAGCAGATCTCTAATTTCCAGGGCACATATAATGAAACCAACCAGGGCTTATGTTAAAAATAAGAAAGTGAAACAAAAATGAGGAAAATAACCAGGAAAAATCCATTAGAGGTAAAGAGAAACCCTCCAAGAAACCCAGAAGAAAGAAGAAATAAATACACAGTTTTGGAAAGAAAAGTAGAGTGGGAGAAGTCAACACCAGAAGTGACAGGGAAGGGCCCAGAACCTCCACTCAAGTGTGGAATAGTAGACTAATTCCCAGTGATTTCTGGGATCAGTGCTAATGATATGCCACCACCAGTTCACGAGAAACTTATTCACAAATAGGGGTTCGCTCCATAGAACCATGCTCCCACACCACAGTGACCTGAACATAACAAAGCCACATAGTGAAACATTGATATAACTTGACTGGTACATTGCCAGATATGTATTTCTTTTTTTTTTTTTTTTGTGCTAAAGATCAAACTCGGGGCCTTGTGGTCACTAGGCAAGCGCTCTACCACTGAGCTAAATCCCCCACTCCTTCTTTTGTCCCTTTTACACCAATGGGACAAAAGGTGATGCCACTCTGAGAGGAGAAAGGGCTTCTGCATATCCTTGAGGCTCAGAGATGCTGAAGTCAAAAAGCTGCAATCCTGGTTTCACGAAGCAGTGGAACTCATCAGCAGAGTCACAACTTGAACAAGGTGGGCAGCAGTGTAATTTGTTAGACTTACTCAACACTAGAGTGTGGCCTTGCAGGGCTTAATGTCCACATGAGTTGGCATCCAAATGCCAGAGTGGCACAAAGCATTTCTTAAGCTCTGATTGCTTCTCCTACCCTCCTTTGGATAGTCCAAGAAACCAAGTATCTTCTACATCCAAATGTGGTTTCCTTCAAATGTCTGCTCTAAAGAAAGGAAGAGCCCTGATGTATAGTTCCCACAGTGATACTGTCCCCTCTCATTCTGGTCTCCCAACACGTCCTCCCAATCTCGGCACACCAAGGTGTTACCAGACATGAACTCCACCAGGTCTCTGAAAGCGGGTGCTGCCACCTCTGCCCAGAGGGCCCGGCTGCAGTGTGGAGTCTCTGTGAGGCTGGCCCAGCAGCGTTGTGCCAGAACCTGAGTTCACCTTTCCCCTTCTCTCCACACTTGAAGATTCCTGCAGAGTCAGCTGCTTTTCTTTCAGTCCTGACACACCAGCTCTTTCTCACCAAAAGAAAACATGGCTGCCCAAGAGAAGTCACTAGACTTTTGAAACACAAAAACCATTATCCCCTTTCTCCTCTCAAAGAAAAGAATACTTGGACTTTTAAAACACAGGACAATTATCCCTTTCTGAGAATGGTGAGAGAGGGAATAATCTCCATCCTCTGTTCCTTCTGGATCAGTACACCAGCTCTGCCACCCATCAAGAGAGAAATGAATTTTTTTTTCTTTTTGGCTGAAGGAGGGAAAAATAGATAGAGCTATCTTTAGCAGGTGACCGCCACTGCTTCTCTAAAACCAAATGGTGGCAGCTCCAGCAATTGGCAGTGAGTCTAGATAACTGGTATATGCAGTTCGCGGGTATGTGGACAAAGACTGCACAACTGAGACAGACGGCTCAGGTACTTGTGTGCCTTTATGCATGTGTAGAGGGTGTTGGTGACTCTGCCCCACGGAAGAAGTGTCCGGATGGAGAGGCCCAGCCAGGCAGCAGTCAGGATTCAGATCGGGCTTCCAGGTCACCAGATCTTTTAGGCAGGGGATGTTGAGGCCCAGAGGCCTGTGCCCAGTTCTGGGGACAAAGGAGATCGCTCTGGGCAGCTGGTTGACCTGTGCGTCAACAGTGACACCCTGTGGCAGTATAAGTGACAGGTACAACAAAAGATCAGATTTCTGGGTGCTTCTTTGCAAGGCTGTTGACGCTCCAACTTAGATGGGCACTGAGCTTCTCACATTCAGTGTACGTGCGTGCGTGTGTGTGTGTGTGTGTGTATGTGTGCGCACACGTTCATACGCACACACTCTGGGTATGCAAGTTGATAACAGTAGAATTCCAGGGCTGAAGAAAGAGCTTCAAAAATTGTAGAAGAAATCTGAATTGTTTACTTTGAAGAGTGGTAGAGACATAACTGTTTTTGTGCCACCTCTAAGACTAGGTTATGTGTTGTTTCACAACACCTGTGATATTCAGTAGCCCCACTGCAGTGCCCAGTAAAATATCACAAGTCAGAACAAGGAACACAACACAGAGTGGGATTGTGGTGTAAGGCTGACTTTGGTTCAGCTGAGACTTCTTCCTTTGACGAGTTGTGTCATCTTGCACATAAGCCTTTAACAACTTGAACTTCAGTTTCCATATCTGTCACTGAAGACAGCTGTGGGATGAATGTAGTAATTACCACTATCATGTCGCCATGGTGAGAAATCTTACATCCTTTCCCTTCTCAGGACATGTGGATGTGATGCTTCGGCTGCCAGAGATGAGCTTCCAGTCTAGGTTAGAACTGACCACAGCACTGAATTGTTTATAGCACTGACATATGTGAAATAAACTATGTGAGGTGAAAGTTATTAAGCGAATATGATAAATTCATGTTAAAAAATCATGCAGTCATTAAAATGAAGTTTTCAATGAATTTCAAGACATTAGAAAGTTTTGATGGAATATTAAGTGGGAAAGGGAGTACATAAAACCTTGTAATATATGTAATTTAGGCAGGATCCTACTTTACATATAGCGTTCATATATACATATACTCATCATATACAGAATTGAAATAGATGCTTAAAGGAGATGTAAAACTATTACTAATGCATCTCTGTAGTTCATGGAATTCATAGTAGTGCTTAATTTTTTATAGCACTGCTTTGTAACTTTCTCAATGGATTTCAGCGATTACCTGTGAGACTAGGACTTCATCTTCTCTTTTCTATCCCCTGATGCTTTAGACCAATGTACAGAGGAAGAGGCTGAATCGGTTAGAAGGGGAATGAAGGGAGGAATCAGGCCTCTGAACCTCTAAATCACATTCTAGTCATGTTGCTCATGTTTGGCACATGCCAAACCAGGTTCTGAAACTTGCATAAAGTTCTGTTCTTTCCTTGGATTTCGTGTACTAGGGACCACCAAGCCTGAGACAGGTTAGACTCAATCCCTTCCTGAGCAAACAACCTGTTATGGTGGAAACAGTACAACGTGTCTATTTAAAACAGTAATAATAAGACGGTTGACCTTTTTCCAACCTCCTCTTCCCATCCCCAGATGATCCTCTCTGGTGGCTGCTGGTCAGTCTATGTACCCCTAACCATTTTTGACGTCTATGTGTGTAGCACCATGTCAAACCATTCAGTGTGTGCGGGTGTGGGTGTTGGTGGGCCACTCCATCTTTTGCCTGCCCGTGTCCTTGCCACCCAAAGGGTAAGCAAAAAACCTATATGGCCTTAAAATATAAGGAAGATGGGAGCTTCAGGGAAGGACACCAACAATCTAGAAGCCCTAGAAATTCTCAGTTCCATCAAATTCTTTAGAGCAGATTTTGTTTCGTTCATTCTGCTTGGGAAGTGTGCGCTACTGGGTGTGTGCACTCTGCAGTCAGAAGAGGAAGAAGGTGGCCCTGCCCGGTGCCAGAATCCCATCTGGAGACTCTCAAATGCTCTGTGGCCCAGGCCATCAGGAATAAACATCTCCCTGGCTCCCTGGAGCTCCTACGTCCTTCACGACCACATCAGAAAATATGTTGGACTGTGGTTCTGAAGTCAAGTCTTATGTCACTTTCAAGCATTTGTTATTTGTTAGGACCCGCTAGTACTGCACAGTCTCCTGGAGGTTATCACTTTATCCATTTTGAACCCCAGCTTCACTTGGATCTCCAGAGGAGCATATCTACTATTAATCACTTACTAATAAATGCTTCATCAGTAGGTGGTAGTTTCAAAGGCTGAAACTATGCCAAAAATGTGTGTATTGCCAACATCTAACACCATGCCTAACATTGTAGAGTAAGTGAATGAATAAATGCTCAGAGTCAGAACAGAGTTGACAACATTGTGCTTACTTCAAGTGATCCCACTATCACAGGTCTCAACTGTTGGAAGATTTGAATGCACATGAATTATTTAAATACCAGTGTTCCTTGCCATATTCCCTCTGCTAGATTTAGCCACTGCAATGGATTCCTCTTCCTGCTACTCAATGCCCATGTAGCTCTCTCAGTCACTGCAATAGTGTTATCTAGTCTACAGGTACCTGCTACCTGGCAGCCACTTTCCAGAATATAAGTCAATGAATCACAAGGCAAGGGACTCCAGTTTTCTTTCCTCCCCAATGGAAAATTTGAACATAGCATTGCGAGTATGTTAAATATAATATGTATACTGAAAAATAATATTAAATGAATCATAACATGAATCTTAACATTGTCAGCTGTGATAATGGCATTGTGATTATGTGTGAGAATATTCTTATTTTAGCAGGTGCCTGTTCAAAGCCTTAAGGATTGAGGTATCATGAAATGTACAATTTACTTCCAAAAGGTTCACAAAAATATTCTACACATGTTCATGCAAATAAAGCAGATGTAACCAATACTAACAAGCTGAATTATCTCGGTAGTTATACACACATGAATATTATACTATTCTTTCAGTTTTTCCTTAGAATTCAACATAACCAAAACAAAAATATTGAAGTACAAAAATATACTCGTAAACACACACAACTACACAGACACACATAGACACACACTCTCATGTACATGAGACAGGTTATTCACAATTATAATGTAATTTCTCAATAACTCATTTAACAATTCATGGGTTTAGCACACATTTATCAAAAGGCACCTGGGTTTAGTGAAAACAATATCAATTTTGGCATCTGCCAAATTGGGAAGCAGACACTGGCTCAATCCCTGCAGCAGGTACCAGAACTCTTGAAGACAGTTTCTTCTACTGGTAGGCTGAAGGTAAAATTGTGCTTCAGCTATTCGCAGCTACAGAATTCATTCTACCCAGGTCCATGCATTACCATCATTATTACTGCCATGCAGCAAGCATGTTCTAGATCCATTTTTTTAAAGTATTGCCTTTATATCCTGTTTCTTAGAATCTTGAAAGAGAATCAATGGGATGAATATAAAATGGCCTTTGGGGAGGTGTAAATGCTTTAGTAAAAGCAAAATATTGTGTGTGTATATATATACAACATTATCATACATACATGTAGATGTTTTATAGCTATTATATATACGCATACAAATGATCAAGAAAACTGCATAAAATGTCAATGATACATAGATTTGAATAGAAGCTTCATCCATTTGTTCTTTGTACTGTTCATAGTCAAGTAATTTCTGTAGGTTTGAAATTATTTCCAAATAAAAAGTGAGAAAGAAAAGATGGCATTCCCTCCACTAGACCCCACCTCTTAAAACTCCCAGTGCCTCCCAATACAACAGAGCTAGGGGGGAAAGGAACATAATTCTATCCTAGGTCAGCCATCCTCTCCTCTAGGTTCCTGTGCGACTTATGTGCACAGAGAACACTGCCTGGGAAACAGGCACAGTTTTCCACTGAGGCTGGCCTTCAGTTCCTATATAGGACTCCCTCGGGACTGTCTGATAATGTGGCAAGACCATTAGTTTAAGCTAGTCACAGTCCTACACCTTATAATCAAATTTCTTCACCCATCCATAAAACAACATTTGACTCAATACAGAGTAATGGTTAGGTCTGTGGATTCTGAGCCCAAAGTAAAGTCAGTGTTGAGGCTGGGGCTGTGGCCCAGTGGTACAGCACTTGCCTGGCATGCACAGGGCCCTGGGTTTAACCTCTAGCACCACAAAAGAAATAAAATTAAATTTTTTTTTTTTTTTGGTGCTGGGGATCGAACTCAGGGCCTTGTGCTTTCAAGGCAAGCACTCTAACCTCTGAGCTAAATCCCCAGCCCCAATTAAAATGTTTTTTAAAAGTTAATTATTTCAATTATTATTGATTTTGAGAGCTTTTGCAGTTCTGGGGATCCAACACCCAGGGTCCAGGGTCTTGCTCAATACCAGATAATCACTCTGCCACTGAGCTACATCCCCATCCCCTGCCTGGGACCTTATTATTTTAATATAAGCCAGAGGGTGTCAGCAAGATTTAGGGGAAAAAAAAACCCAGGACCACAAATAACATTTTTAGACAATCTCACATGTGCCCTCTTGACTGAGTTTCATCCTAGAAAACATGGCAAATCAGGCTAACTATTCTCTAACCCTTTGGGGGTGGAATAAAATGCCTAAATTTGGACTCACGCTTGGTGAAAACTTCTGTGTTACTTGGGGAGAGGCTAAGCAATGAAAATTATTTGGTTTATGCTTAGGACCTCAGTATTGTTCAATGAAATGGTTTGTGGAGAATTAACCCAGTTCCTCTACTACACAGCCATAATTTTCCCTTGTTACAACATGGAAAATCAGTGGCAAAGCTTTCCTCTTTTTTCTCATTGTATTACAGCAGGATTCTCTTGCAAAAATAATTGCCATTTGATTAACTTTAGTGCAAAAGGGTGAGAATCCAGTAATTAATGGTGACACCACCTTCAGGAAATGCAATTGTGATCCTGAGTTGATGAAAATGCTATTCTCTGATGGTACAAACATTTGATTGTTTTTTACTTTTTAATGTAAGATTCTATGGTTTCTAAAGAAATATTTCTACCTTGAGATTAAGGGTAAAATGACATCATTTTATGAAAAAGTTCAGTTCTCATTATATCAAAAACATATTTTGACTTCTCTAAAGAAATTGCTATCAAATTTTTATAGCAATTGAAACTTATTCGTTAATATTCAATGCAATGCTATAAACCACGTGCGTGAAAAAGTAAAACAGATCAAAGCAGAGTTTTCTGATTGTGTTGTGCCAGGCATAGGTGTGGTCTGAATTCTCAGCCCCAAGACTCTCAGAGCTCCTGAGACAACTCTAATTACTCAGGGGTCTGCACACTACAATTTCATGCCAATTTATTAACTGAATGGTTCACAATACTTTCTCCATCCAGGACGCTGCATTACTATTCTCTAAAACTTCCTACTGTGTCATCAAGTATGACTTATCTATATTAGATATTATTTGTAATATCTGCTTTAGTCTTTTCAAAAACCTTGTTAAGTAGGTACACATATAACTATCTTGTAAGTGAAGAAAACAATTATACAACTTGGCCAAGTTCACCAAGAAATTGTGGAACACAGTCCTAAACCCAGGTCTTTCTCAATCCAGAGTCTTACGTTACTATATTGCTATTTGCTCCCAATTCAGAATAAAGGAGTGACTGTTCTTATTCATGCAGGGCATCTTACAATAGGCAAATTTATGATTTTTACCAAGATTTCCAAAATATTGAAAAGTGTTCATAAAGCCAGTTAGCACTGATAGAGAACTCAGTTTGATGGTGATTTTTCCCGTCCTACCTGTTGGTTGCCTAAACTAGCAAGACTACTTTATTTACAAAGGCAGTGAGTCAAAAGAAAAAAATGCTTCCAAATAAATAATTGTTGGCTCATTTTTAATTCTCGTACCATTATTAGCTTAATCATACATCTTCATTACATTAAGCTAATCATACCCTTCCCTTTTTTAATACTGTTAAAGTTTATTTAAAGTTAATGGGGGGCTGGGGATTTAGCTCAGTGATTAGAGTGCTTGCCTTGCAAGCACAAGGGCCTGAGTTCGATCCCCGGCACCACAAAAAAAAAAAAAAATGTACTAAAGTTAATGGCATTGCACATTAACAGCACATCTCAGTTTGAATTAGCCATATTTCAAGTACTTAATGGACACATGTAATCTATGATTATCAAATCAAATGGCTGTATTGGTCGGCTTCCATTGTAACAAATACTTGGATTATCGTTTCAGAGGTTCCAGTCCACGGTCAAGTGCCCCATTGCTTTTAGACCTGTGGCAAAGCAGCACCTCATGGTGGGAGTACGTCGTGAAGGAAGCCACTTGCCTCATGGAGACCAGGAAGCCAAAGAGGGCAAGATGAGAAGCTAGAGTGCCACTATCACCTTCAAGGACACATCCCCAGTGACCTAGTTCCTTCTACTAGATGCTCTCTTAAAAGTAGACAGAAAATAGATTGGTGGTTACTCAGGGCCAGTGAGGTTGACAGGAAACAAACAATGCTCATGGGTATGGGATGTTTTTTAATGATGAAAATGTTATAAAAAATGCTGGTGGTATTATAATATGTATACACCCAGAAATACAAGGAGTCTCTGACATCCTGAAAGAAAGCAATATTTGCCGCTGTATTTTTGATAATGTTGCTCTGTCAAAGGTTGAACTATAGAGTTTCTCGAAGGTTCAATTTACATGAGTTTAGCATTATGGTTTTTTTTAAAAAAAAGTTCCTTTGTTCCACTGGGACATGAGATTCTCTAATTTTTAGTAAAAGAAGGGAAATGATGATATTTATCAATGACTACAACCCTGACCAGGACCATAAATAAGGAGGAACTAATCATTGACTATGTCTGTGCCAAAAGTGGTGCCTTAAATTTACATAAGAAAGATAACACATTTGAGGATAGAATCAGATAAATCCAAATGTAATTCTTTTTGGCCAAAATTTTCAGAAGACCCAGGGAAGATCGTATTAGCTGGATCAAGAGAATGGAGAGTCAGGCAGAATGGAGAACGGGCAGAAAGACCTCTTCCGATGAGTCTCATATATAGGAAACATTTTTTGATTTTTTTAAATTAACAAATGAAATTGGTTTTATTCATGGTATAGGATTCTATTCATGATGCTTTGAAACATGTATATATCATGGGATGGCTAAATTGGGCTAATCAACAAATGTATCACCTCACATCCTAGCATGTTTATAGTGAAAACACTGGCACCCTACTCCCTTTGTGATTTTCAGGTATATGACAAAATATGACATTCTTTACCACATAGTTATACAGGGAAAATAACAAGTTATGTCTCTAGTTATGAGAGAGTGAATCTGGGCTGATGCAAACATTCAAACAGAGAGTAAAATTTCTGTTAGCAATGTATTTGAGAATTCCCAACAAAGGCCATTTATTTCTTCTGTAGCTAAATTCCACTAACAAGATTGTTAAGCCTAATCACAATTTTTGACATTTTTACTGTGGGAATTCCAGCAAGGAGACTAGGAATTCCTACAGTTCAGATAGTTGGATGGAGGGCTTCTCTTTCCCTTTATTCTACAGATGAAACTGGCTGCTGTGAAAAGAAGCAAGAGATTCCCAATAGCTGAAAAATAGCGAGTAACAGAGAGAAGTTCTCTAGATCCAGGGTGTCACGACAAGAAGCAAAGGGAACCACCAATGGTAATGGGAAGGGAGCAAATAGAGAGCTCTTGACAGTCACTATAATCTGAACAATTTGGGAAGTGTGTGTGTTTGTGTGCATGCGTGTGTGTGCGCGCATGTGTGTGTGTGTGTGTGTTTGTGTAGTTGTTAGGGAGGCATGTTGAAATTATTGAGGTAGGAAGAAGAGTTCCAACTGATTCAGAAAGAATCTTAGTCCCTGGAAAAAGTATCTATAAATTAATGACATTTCAGTTTTCAAAATCTCTGACATTCCAATATAATTATATTTTTATCATAGAACACTGTAAGTTGAGTTGGTGTAATACATAATTGGATTGTTTTATAACATTTATTCATTTATTTAATTTCTCACTCATTCCTTATTGCTTATTTATTCTTCATTCAATCAAGTACCAAATAAGCACTAAGTACTAGGCACTGTGTCACAGTGCTACTCGTGGTGGACAACAAACACGGTCCATCCCTTTGGGAAACATAAAGAAATGAAATGTGTGCTTTCCATAATTAACACAGTACAATCATGATAAATCCTGTGATGGAAACATACGGGTTGGTATGGGAGCATTTGTTATAAATATCTGATTTATTTTATGGGGTCAAGGAAGGATTCCCTACAATACTGAAACTTAAGGGAGGAGCTGAAAGATAAGCAAGAGTTAGATAAGTGAAAGGTAAGAGTAAAGAGTGTATTATAGATGAATGGAAAATAAAGTTTGAAAGAATATGAAGATAAATTAGAATAGGGCTTGACTGGTGTGGTCCGAAAACATAGAAAAGACCTGGATTATGAGTTGACACTAGAGATTTGAAGGTAAAGCATCATGAAGAACTTTTAAAGATTTTTAAATTTTATCTTACGGTGCATAAGAAGCTACTAAAGGGCTTTAACTAAGGAATCTGCAGGAAAGCTTGAACTTTAAAAGATAGCTTGTAATAAAAAGTAAGAGCTTTCACCCGCGCCCAGAGGTCCAGGGCGGTGGTACAAGGCAGAAGCCATGGCGGAGGTGACGGCTGCAGTGACGGGGCAAGCTCCGGTTCTGCGGCGGACCGGGACCCGGACCGGGACAGCACCGGGCAGAGGCTGTGCGTTCCCTCAGGCCATCTGCTGGGCCGGCCCTGGGAAGCTCTGAGTAAGAATGAGTGCAAGGCGGAGAGCCGCATCGGTGGCCCACTGCCACTCCCGCCGCGCCGGAGTCGGGCATCATCCCCAACAAGCAGCAAGAAGTCATGAAATGGAATGGACGAGGATACAATGATTCCAAGTTCTTCTTAAATAAAAAAGGCCAAGCTGAGTTGACTGGGAAAAGGTACCTTCTTAGTGGTGTGGCTTTACCAACTCTTAGAGATTGGATCCAAAACACCTTTGGAGCAAGTCTGGACCATAAAACTACCTCTAAAGCATCTTTAAATCCTAGTGATACACCTCCTTCTATTGTAAATGAAGATTTTCTTCGTGAATTTAAAGAAACTAATATTTCATATTCACAAGAGTCAGATGATTGAATATTTAGAGCTGATGGTCATTGCCGTCATGAGATATTTTTGCTCGGGGAAGGTAAGTTTCAGTGAATTCCTGATACAGTTTTATGGCCAACATGTCATGATGATGTAGTTAAAACTGTGAATCTAGTATGCAAATACAACCTTTGTATCATACCAATTGGTGGAGGAACAAGTGTTTCTTATGGCCTAACGTGTCCTGCAGATGAGACCAGAACAATAATTTCTTTGGATACCTCACAAATGAAGTGAATTCTCTGGGTTGATGAGAACAATCTGACAGCTCATGTAGAGGCTGGTATAGTAGGACAAGCGTTGGAAAGACAGCTTAAAGAAAGTGGTAATTGTACAGGTCATGAACCAGATTCCTTGGAATTCAGTACTGTGAGAGGATGGATATCTACTTGGGCAGCAGGCATGAAGAACGTCTATGGCAAAATTGAGGACCTGGTGGTTCACATGAAAGTTGTGACACCTAGAGGTGTGATAAAAAAAAAGTTGTCAGGGACCTCAGATGTCAACAGGTCCTAATGTCCATCACTTCATCATGGGATCTGAAGGAACTCTATGTGTCATAACAGAAGCTACAGTAAAAATCAGAACGACCCTGAATACCAAAAGTATGGCTCGGTAGCTTTCCCTAGTTTTGAACAAGGAGTAGCCTGTTTAAGAGAAATTCCAAAACAGAGATATGCTCCAGCATCTATTTGTCTCATGGACAACGAGCAGTTTCAGTTCGGTCATGCTCTTAAACCTCAGTCTTCCTCTATTTTTACATCATTTTTGGATGGCTTGAAAAAGTTCTATATTACAAAATTTAAAGGATTTGATCCAAATCAGCTAAGTGTAGCCACATTATTGTTTGAAGGGGACCATGAGAAGGTTCTTCAACATGAAAAACAAGTGTACGACACTGCTGCAAAATTTGGCGGATTAGCAGCTGGGGAAGATAATGGACAGAGAGGTTATTTGCTGACCTGTGTCATTGCGTACATGTGAGACCTGGATTTGGGGTACTATATAATAGGAGAATCTTTTGAGACTTCTGCTCCTTGGGACAGGGTTGTAGATCTCTGCAGAAATGTAAAAGAAAGAATAAGAAGGAAATGCAAAGAGAAAGGTGTTCAATTTGCTCCTCTTTCTACATTCAGGGTGATGCAGACTTATAATGCAGGTGCATGTAGCTACTTCTATTTCACCTTCAATTACAGGGGAATTAGTGACCCACTGGCTGTCTTTGAGTAAACTGAGGCAGCTGCTAGAGAAGAAATTCTTGTGAATGGAGGGAGCCTGTCACATCATCATGGAGTGGGCAAGTTACAGAAGCAGTGGCTAAAAGAAAGCATCTCTGACGTCGGCTTTGGGATGCTGAAGTCCGTCAAGGAATAGGTGGACCCCAGTAACATCTTTGGAAACAGAAACCTTTTATAATCCACTAGTATCGTTATGAAAAATATCACGTTTTTCTTTTTAAGTCTTCAACAATGGTTATATCAGTAATCAAATATATCATAGACTATATTTCCGTCCTTTTGTTTGTTGGTTTCAAATGTTTGGTTTCATTCTGTAGTGTGTTTTCTCATCTATGGATGGTTTTCCTACATCTCTGTCATTGTAGGTGTATCAGTTTACAGCCAGTGGTTGTCATTTCAAATCTTAGGTAGCACAAGTCTGCCAGTTATTTCAGAGAAAGATGCTGCCAGCTGTTTTATATTGATGCTTCCTCTTTGGATCAGGCAGAATTTGGTATCATCTATTCTTTAACTAGCCTTTTTTTAAAAGACTATTTCTGGGAAGCAGATACCTAGAGAAAGATTCCACCAAGGATGATACATGTATATGTTTTATAAGAGATAGCCTACTGTGAGTAGGCCATTAAGGGAGTATATTCATGAGAGAATATAGGTAACCTGTTATTAGGATGCCTTTGGCTCATAAGGTGCATAGCTTACACTTTTCTTCAAAATTAGTATACCGTTGTAAAACCTTAAATCACCAGTATACACTTATTCTGTGAGGGGAAGCATTTTTGTTCTCCATGTTTCTGTTTCTACTGAGATTTGAGTTGTATTTGTATCACTGAAGTAACCTGTTATTATATCCTGGATCATTCATAATACGTTTTGTAGGAAAAGCTGACACCACTCATTGTATGTGAAAGACAGATTTACCATGAAATGAGTGTCTTTATCCAGCCCAGAGTCCTAATGCTTCTCCTGTTTCATGCTTGTGACAGAAGAAGCTGCAGCAGGACCAGAAGGAAGACTCCTAACCCTCCTGTCTCCAGCTGAAAGAATTGTTTGGCTAAAAAAGAGTCATCATTCAGCTATTGAATTTCAAAGCCTAAAAGTTTCAGTGACTTTTTTTTTATTAACCCAACGGCATGATAAAGTTTCATATAAAATCAAAGTTTGCATTTAGTTCCTAATGACTTAATACCTTTTTTGAATTAGTGGTTTAACCTTGATTTTAAAAGAAATGTATGAATGCATATACCATAATCAAAAGTTTGAAATACCCTATTTCTTAAATAATAAGGAGAGCATTAATCACATTTAGAAAACATTTTTACATTCAAATCTGGATATTAAGTAAGTGAAATGATTAGTTTAAATTACTGTCTGTCAAAGTTCATGATTCACATTTTGAGATGGATTCTTTTCTTAATACCTAACTTTTGATAATTTTTTTAAAATTAATATTTAATCAGATAATATAAGACAAAATGCAAATGATCCTTTAAAAGGATGGACTGTTTGTGCAGCAATAGCTCCAAAGTCTTTTTGGGCAGTTTGATACCTTTTATATCTGAAGTAGCCTTAACTAGAAAAGTGAAAATTTAAAATTGACAACAAGGTATTTTTAAGACTTCAAAATAACAATTTTTAACTACTAAAATTGGCCTCAAACTAACAAACTTAAATTGGTAAGCAAATCAAAATTAAGTACTAGTATAACAACCAAACTAAATATTTATATTTTAGAAACTGCCTCTCTTCAGTAGTGATTTATTTTTAATTATAAAATTTCCAGTGGATCTTTTCTTAAAGCCCTAGAGGATTTGAAATAGTTGGACACTTAATGAGGAGATTGCCGCTAGAATTATAAAATTATCAGCTTTATAAAATGCATCTATTCAGGAAGGTGATTTCTTTAATTGGTGATCAAAATGTAAAATTTAGTAAGGTACTAATACCTCACTGGAAGTGTATACATGTTTCTGAAAATTTTTTTAATAAAACAGTCATAAGCAGATTCAAAAAAAAAAGAAAAAGAAAGAAAAGTAAGAAATATCCACTGAACAGAGAAGAAAATGTGAAAAAGTATTATAGAGGTTCAGGTAGGATATGACGGTGTTGCACAATGTAAAATCTTTAAAATTGGGAAAATAGATTGGGGACTTATAGAAGTTGATAAATTTGCTACTGCATGTAAGTTGATACAGTTAATGGAATTTTAAAATTTTAAATATCATGCCCAGGGAATTTCTGCTTCCATAGAGTACATAGTACTCATGGCAACTTAATACTCCAATTAGGAAAAAGTCTGATACACTGCATAATCATATCCTAAATGCATCAGAGAGAGAGAACAGTTTCAAGTTGAGCTGATACATGCCGGAGAAAAACCCCAATCCCGGAGATATTTTATTTATTGTGGACTTGTGCTGAGGGTTTGAGGGTCCACATAAAGACCTCTGCTGGGGGAAAGAACTCAGCAAAGCTTTTAGCAGCAGCACTGTCTTAGTTGACAAATCAGAAACATGCAGAGCCTCCAACCACAGAACCTCCGCAGAGTTCCTGGCTACAACCACACACACAGAGCTGGAACTACCTCCATGTATTTTCCAACTTTTGAACTACTGAAATGTGAGGCTAAAGAACGCAGCTAAAGACCTCTAAAGTGCAGAACTGCTCTCTACACAACATCGAGGAGGGCCGCTCTCTAAAATCAGAACAAAGTCAAAACGAGACTGAGTCTTGCCAAAATTGGAATGTAGCTCCAATTCTCTTTAATTCCTAATGAGACTGAAGTGTTCTGTCTTTTACTCTGTCTATCTGTCTATCCATCTGTCTATCTATCATTCATCTATCTAGAGAGGAAGAGAGAATCTTCTCTCACAGGTATCATATCATTTGGAGCCTCTGAATTTCTTTCATGCACAACGTTTAGACACGCAATAAGGAACTGCTTGACATGGAAAAAGAGATTATATGAATGATAATCAAGAAGAAAAAGACTCACATCAGAGCAAGATACTGGAATTAGCCCAAGCTAGTGGATTCAACGCTGAGGAGAATGGGTTGAACCAGAGACAGACAGGGGTGGAAGGCATCAGCCTTGCTGAGTGTGATTACCCAGGACAAGGAAAAACAAAGAGCAAGAACAGAGAAGAGGGCTGAGAGATTCCAGTGCCCAGGGATCACATGGAGAAACAATAAGACCTAAGAATAACTGACAACTAGAAAGAAAACCAGATTGTGTGGGGTTGAGATGGACAAGCAATGGAATATTTTGAGAAGGAGGAAGGGATCAGCGCGAAGAGGTGAAGTGTTTTGGGGAGAAGAGAAGTTGCCGCATGTGGGCAGTGGCTGCAGGCAGAGGCTTAGTGACTTCTGTACACAAGCCAAACTGTTCACAGTTGTGGTCTCACATTAGCATTTCATGGGAGATGATTAAACTTCAAATCTCTGAGCATAAACTCACTAAGAGTTCAGATAACCTCCTGAGCACAATATTACTTTAAACTACATTAGAGATTTCCTTGACCTCAAGTGACACTTCTCTTAATTAGATTACAGTGTAATAAGCCTAATGTCAGTCTCTCATAAATCATGTCTTGCCTCTTAAGAACTCGTAAAGTTTCAGAGGAATTAAATGCAATAAAATTTTAAACATACAAACAAGAAAATTACCAGTGGGACAACTTTTTTAAGCAAGCTGATTTTAAGCTTTTCTCTCAGGTTTCTGAAACAGATAACATTTGCTTTAATAGATACAGTAATCACTGCTCAGTAACATTACCCTTTATATGAGTGGTCAGCAAACTTCTGTAAAGGGCCAGTTGTTAAATATTTCCAACTTTAAGGGCCACATATAATCCTCCTTCTCCTCTTCTAATTTGTTGAAAATGTAAAAACCAATTCTTGTCTTACATGCTTTTTAAATTAATTTTATTGGTACACCTTAGATATACATAATGATCGCACTCATCATAGGGACTTTGTACATAAAATATCTTGATTCTTATTTTTTTCTCTCATACTTTAAAAACACAGCTCATGGGGCAGATTTGGTCTGTGCTCATAGTTTGCCCAGCCCTTCTTTCACCTTGAACTAGTTATGATGTAAGTTGTACCTTCTTTCACTTATAGTAGCACATTTTCTTTTGGTCCTGTACTTTATGTCTAATATGAATTGCTTATTTTGCAAGTTATTAAGACATTTTATAAAAGATTATTGTATGTCAGAAATGTTTCCTTTTCATTTTTCATTTCAAATCACTCAAGCAAAATCCAAGGATTCTAGGGAAGTGCTCTGTACACCACTGTAGTGCAGATATGTGTCACGAAATCTTGGACAGATACAATCATATTTGAAACTAAGCATTCTCGAAAATTGGAGGTTGTCTATCTGATAACATATTACTTCAAAGTATCCTCATTTGGCTGGTTTATCTGCTTTTCTATCAGGGACTTGGGTGAACTCCTAGAAATCTCTTTACAGTTGCTTCTGTGTTGCTCAAAAAGCAGTTGTGGGAGGCTTAGCGCATGTTACCGCCCAGCTGGGAGGCAGCAGCTCAGGGAACAAAAGGAGTGCAGGCAGAGCAGAACCAGTTTAAAAATAATAAAAGACAAAGACTTGGACCTCTTTCTAAATTCCAAGAAAAATATTCTTTGCTGGAGGAGGAGCCGCAAAAGGTATGAGTCCAGTCACCAACACACTGAAATCCAGTCTTCAAAACTAACAGATGGCCTCAGCCAAAACCCCCGAGCGCGGGTCTGAAGTGCACGTTGTGAGCAGCTCTGGCAAACAACATTTTCCCGGCCACCAACAACTCTGCACTTACTAAAAAGCAAAGCATACTAACAAAAGTGGTGAAAACTCTGTAGCTACCAGAGAGTTCAGGGCAGAAAGTGGATGACAAGCAGAAACGCACTCAAATATTTAGATCAAAATAAAGGAGACACTTAATTTGTGGCAACCAGAGCATTTCAGGACCTAGAAAAACTCTACCTTGCCAATTGTATGAAACTTATTTCTAAGAAAGACTTTTCAAAACTTACTCTTGGAATTTTCAAGTGAAAATTCTTTTTTTTTTTAATGTACTACAGCTCCTCTTAATCCCTATTAGTCACCTTGGGATCAGAGGATTTACTTTTGTTTGTGTATCTGTGATTGCACACACTTCTGTACAGATAATTCTCCTTTTGACCAAGGTATAAGCAAAGCTACTGAAGTGCCTTCAGGAGATCATCGTAAGTGTGAATCAGAATCATTAACAACATAAACAGTAGTGCAAAGCATTAACAAATCTTAGTTGAAATAGCACTTGCTGCTTGACAAGAACATCTGCACCATGAACTTGGCAGAGAGTTGCCAGCGCTTTAAAATATGGACAGGCATTAAGCCAATACAACATAGTGTTGGCACATGCTGTGCAAGTTATGTCAGCCCAAGTCACTTGGTGCCCTGTGATTCTGACCTCTTTATCACTCAAGATTTATTTGGGGGTCATATGAGGTGTGATCAAAGATACGGCAAATGTTTAATTTTTTAAAATTATTATAATAAAAGACATATTGCCATTAATCCCCCTCAAAATATTCCCCTTTGCGTTTCCGCCACTGTCTGAAGCAGGTCTGGAAGTCCTCCTTTGTGAGTGTCTTTATGGGGTGTGATCAAAACTAAGGTGAATGCTGCTTCCGAGTGCCATCCCAAGGAAAGGCAGGCTTGTAAAATCACTACAGTTTGTCCTGATGAACCTCAGTCACTGGATCTAGCACCGTGTGACTTCTGGCTTTTCCCCAAAGTCAAAGTGACTGTGAAAGGTAAATATTTTGAATCAATTCCGAACATCAAGGCAACCAACTAAAGACACTCATGAAAGAGGACTCGCAGAACTGCTCCAGAAAGTGGCCAGAACAATGGGACAAGTGTGTTTGAAGAACAGGGAAGTATTCTGAGGGGGATTCAAGGCAATGTGTCTTTTACTATCATAAAGCCTTTCTAATTTAATCCCCATTTATCACACAGTCTATTCTCATAATCACCTTTGATGCTTTTGCTCAAGTCCCAACCTCCCATGAGTCTTGCTTTTGTTCTCTTATCCCTGGTTGGGTTTGAAAAAGAGTCGCCTCTCCTCTCCCTTCCCCAACACACAATCCATACAATGCATTGTGGGTGGAGTAGAGTTGGCTAAAGATGAAGGGCAAAGGAAGAAAGATTTATTGTGCAGAAATGTAATCAACTTAAATTCAAAATAAACATTCCTGTTCTTAAAGTTGCCTTGACTTTCCTGATTCTGGGATTACTCATTGTTTAGTATCTGGGCAATTCAGCCCCCAGCCAGGCTGCTGGAGTCCTGTCCTCTCACCCCTTCCCACTCCCCACTGCTCACCTCTCTTATCTCCCCCCATTTTTGTTCTATAAATATAGTGTTGGACTTTCTTCTCCTCTTACCTAAAAATTAAAATGCAAATTGTTCTTCATTTGCATCTAGAATCCTGGTCTCTTTTGCACATCCATGTGTCGTTAGTATTTCTACTTAAAGGGAGAACTTTTTCTCCTAGATCTCATCCATTATCAGTGTAGAGCAAATGACCAAGGCTTTGAGATTTTAGTCTTTTATTTCCACCTCTCTCTCTTCCCCATCATACAAAAGGCAAGAACAATAAAAAGAAAAATAGTTTCCTCTGAAATGAATGAATTTTCCTCACACTTAACCCCAATGGCAGACATAATAACAGTCAGTTCTGATTCTGTACATTTTTCCTTCATTATATTAAAACTAAAATTGAAACAAGCAAACAGCAGAATGAGGCAAACACAGTGGTGCACACCCGTGATGCCAGCATTCTGGGAGGCAGAGGTAGGAAGACTGAAGTTTTGAGCCCAGGTTGGACAGTTTAGCAATTCAGCAAGACCTCGTCTCAAAATTTAAAAAAAAAAACATTGAAAAGACCTGGGAATGTAGCTCAGTGCAAAAGCCTTGGGTTCAGTTCCCAGTATTGAAAACAAACAAAATAAGGGGTTCCAAACAAGCTTTTCCAGTTTAGGCCACTTGTGCATCTCACAGGACTCTACAGTAACGCCCCTTTTCCTGCAGACATGCTAGGGCTCTGCTCTGCCTACGGAAGCTTTTGTTAGCTGATGTAAATGAGTTTATTAAAACTACATATAAATTCCACCTGTGTGACCAAAGGCACTCATACTGACAGGCATCAAGCTTCACTACCTTGCAATGACTAAGGCCTTTATCTGAGGCCAGGTAAAATACTGCAAATTCACTTAGTCCTTCCTGTAACTGAAGTAATGTAGACTGCGAAGGGGCACACCAGTTCTAGATTTTTATTCTCTGATCAAAGCAATTCTAGTAAGATAATTAAGAGACGGTGTTAAGGGATCTCCAGAGAAATCTTAGAATGGGAGCTTTTGATATTTTATCCATGATTTTTAATGCAGAGATCTTCTTACTCATGAAAAAAATGTTACACATTAGAAAAAAATATGAAATTAAGATTTATTTACAATAATGTCTACTCTATATATGGCATACATTATCTCTTTTAAATTCTCAAAGATCTCCAGGAGTATTATTTATCCTATTTTCCATGTAAGGAGATGGCATTGGGAAGATGGGGTAGTTCTTAGAGGTCACATAAAAAGTAGGTGCCAAGCCATGTTCCCCAAATCTCTTTATTGAACTATGCTGCCTTTCTAAAATATAAGCCAGCCAGGCACTCAGGGAACACAGTGAGAATCAACCCTACTATCCACTGAGGGCTCAAAATGAACTGATGCCAGCCAACAAGAAAAGCAACCGTTCACTTCAGTCCCATGCTACAGAGACAAGTGGGTCCCCGTGAACCCAGGGTTCAGGGATGCCATATTCCACACTGGCCTCTGCCTGTGGTTACAAGGGCTGCATCATTTGGATCTAAGCTCCTTGTTGGTAGAAAACTGCACTCTACTTACCCAACAGATAACTCCCTGCTTGCTCTCAACTCAGGCCTCACTAAAGTGTGGCGTAGGGAGAGGCTGGGGCAAAGTCCTGCTGCCACAGAGTCGATAGACCAGGGACACATAGTGGTATTCTCACCACGTGATGCTTTAAGAAGATATTGCATTTAGAAGCCAAGGAAAGTTTTGTTGGCTGAGGTTTGTAAAATTTTATGTCGGGACAGGAATGGCACAGCCACTGTGAAAAACAGTATTTTGGTTCCTCAAAAACTTAAAAATTTAATTACGTATATTCCAGTAGTTCCACTTCTGGGTATATAACCAAAATAATTGAAAGCAGAGAATTGAAGAAGTTGTTGCACATCTATGTTCATAGCTGCACTGTGTCAGAACAGTCAAAGGGTTAAAGCAACCCAAGTCCTTTGGTGAATGCATAAATAATCTGTGATACATACATACAATGGAATGTTACTCAGCCTTCAAAAGAAACAAAATTCTGACATACCTTACATTTGCTTTTTATGCTAAGCAAAATAAGCCAGTCTAAAAGGACACATTCTGAATTTTAGGCTCTCAGTACCTAGCAGAGTCAAATTCATAGACACAATGTAGGACTATGGCTAAAGGCTTGGAAGAGACAGGAATTGGAGTTAGTTTTTAATGCATTCAGAGTAGAAGAAAAGAATTCTGGAGATAGAATCCAAATGACAATTGCACAATAGTGTGAATGCACTTAATGCCACTAAATTGCACACTTAAAATGAGTAAAATTATTACTTTTAGGTTTTGTGTATTTTGCCACAAGAAAAACAGTCAACTGATAAATTGTATAAACATTTATGTAAATTATACCTCAATTGTTATATACATATGTGACAGGTAGAAAGTCTACAGACACACACACACACAAATCAAAATACTGAAAATTCTTCTAGAGCTGCCAAGAAAGCTGCAATTGCCAGAATATACACACAGAAAAGGTATTACTGAGCCACATGATTAGAAAAATAATCAAACGCTCCACCTGTGCTAAGCATTAACTCACTTTCTTCACTCTCAATTCATCGGTAATATTTATTACATGCTTTTATGTATCAGCAAATAAAAGCAGAATGGAGTATGATACCTGTTATTCTTACTATTAGCAACCCATACATAAAAATTACTGTGGGAGCTTTGTCACTTGCTTCCAGGTAGCTCCTCGATTATAGCTCCTGAAACATTCAGCTGTCGTCTCACCAGAGAGCATGCGGGACAGAGCGAGAGAGAGCGAGAGTGAGAAAGAGAGATATAGAGAAAGAATGACTTGTATGCTTTTCTATATATATCATGTTAGACAACATAAAAGCCAAGTTTAAGTATTACACAGTAAGGAGTGAAATAAAGCATCTCTAAACAATAAGTTCACAAGAAATTACTTGATAGAACTCTTGGCTTACTGCTGAAATAGTTTCATAACTTTTAGGCCCTGTTTTTCTTACAGATTCTCTTTTATTTCTCCTTCCTTTCTTAACATCCACAGAATAACCATCACCATGATATAGTATATTCATGCAATCATGGGAACCAACCATGACTCTATTTTCAATTCAGAAAGGAGTAATTTCATAGTTCCTTTTTTTTTAAAAAAAAAAAAAAAAAGAAGAGGGAGAAAGAGCAAATAATGGGACACAAAACTGCTCAGTTTTGCTTGAAATTTCCCAGTAATTTAGATGCAGTACTTTTTTTAAAAGTACCTCTATCCTTTTTGATGTTTTATATCCACCCATTTAGCTTATCCACAAGAATTATTGATTTCCATTTCAAATTCATGTCCTTTTAGCACATGGTTCCAATGTGACCTTTTCTAACAGCTCACTAAACAAAGCTGAAGATATTGAGAAAACTCTACATTCTCAAAAATGAAGACAACATTCCACGTAAAAAACAGTATCTAGCTAGCTCTTTTACACTTTTGTATCTCTCGTATAAGACCCAGACAGCTAAAATTAAAGAGCAAAATAAAAGATGGATAATAGGAAACAGGGAGATAGATCTT
Source organism: Hystrix cristata (assembly GCA_004026905.1). NCBI lineage: Eukaryota > Metazoa > Chordata > Mammalia > Rodentia > Hystricidae > Hystrix > Hystrix cristata. Next base: position 26,985 of record PVJO010008890.1, read on the forward strand.
TTGCAGTTGGGAAGGGGACTAATATTAAGATGGAATGATGGGGAAGAAGGGGGTGTAAAAGGAATGAAGATGTGTCATGCATGTGTACCAACTCCCCATGATGAATCCAATCATTAGGTACCACAGACATGTACTAATAAAAACAAAAATTTTGAAGGAACCAAAAAAAAAAGTAACTTCCAGTAAGTAAAGGTACATAAATTTCTCTGAAAAATACATACCTAGATTTCAGGATGTAACACAACCAGCTCTGATTGATTAAACTGAATGTACTAAAAATGTGTATGAAATTTTGTAGCACTTACAATCTGCTTCTTGACTTGGAGACCAGAGCTGATAACAGCCAGAAACAAATCCTTTTCACAGTCCTTCTTCTGCCTTTTACCTAGAATCAAAGAAGTAATAAACTCATATTTTTAATGAAAGCTAGATAGAAAGCAAGCAGGTTAGAGATTATGGCTTCTTCTGGGGCACATAATTGCTTTATAAGAGTAAAAGACAGGTGGGAGCAGTATAAGAGTACAGGAAGAATCTTGCATGCTAACAATCATTTTTTACATGCTTTATCAGATCATAAAGCCAGGAAAGAGGCTTAAGAGAGTAAGAAACCAGGGAGAGGGGAATGCCATGTGACCATGGCAGAAATTGGAGTGTCACAGAGTCAAGCTTTGTTATTTTAAGACAGGGTCTCTCTAAATTGCTAAGTAACCCATGCTGGGATCAAACTTGCAATCCTCCTGCCTCAGCTTTTCAGAGTGCTAAAATTAGAGACATGCATGGGTTCTTTATCCTGTTTCATTGCCTGTTTTTATGGAAATGCTATGCTGTTTAAATCGTGATAGCTTTGTAATATATTTTGAAGGCAGCTCCCAATTTTATTGTGTTTGCTCAAGATTGCTTTGGCTATTCAGAGTCTTTTGTAGTTCTTTATAAATATTAAAATTGTTTTTTCTATTTATGTAAAAATATGTAAAGTGATGTGTGATTGTTTGGGGTTTGTAGATTACTTTGGATAGTATGGATAACACACATGATACAATATTAAGTCTTCCAATCTATGACTAAGACCTGTCTTCCTATTATGCGTTCTTTAATTTACCAATATTTTGCATATTAAGTGTACCAGTCCTTTGCCTCCTTAAATTTAAATTTATTCCTAATTTATTCTTTTTGAAACTATTGTAAATGGGATTGTTTTCCTACTTTCCTTTTCAGATAGTTGTTGTAAGTATATACTAATGCAGCTGATTTTGTTGATTTTATATCCTGCAACATTACTGAATTCATTTATTAGTTTTTTATTAGTTCATTTATTAGGTCACTTATTAGTTCTGATTTTTGCAGGGTATTTAGTATTTTCTATGTCTAAGATCATGTCATGCACAAACACAGACAATTTTTTCTCTCTTCCTTCCTGACTGGATGTCTTTTCTTTTTCCTAATTTTTCTTCAAGTGCTATTTTGAGTAGAAAGATGCAAGAGTGGGCATCCTTTGCCTTCTGTTCCTGATCTTAACAGAAAACTTTTCAAGTTTTCACAGTTTAGTATGATGTTAGTTGTGGAGTTTCCATACATGGTCTTTATCATATTGAGGTAATTTTCCTCTATTCCCAGTCCGTTGAAAGTTTTTTTCATGAAAGTGTGTCAGATTTTATCAAAAATGCTTTCTCTGCATCTATTGAAATGATTGCACAACTTTTATCCTTCAGTATACATTGTAAGATGGCTATTATCCAAAAAAATCAAAAGAAAACAACTATTGGTAAGAATGTAAAAACACAGAAACCTTGCACACTGTTAGTAGGAAAGCAAAATGGTACCACTGCTATGGAAAACAACATGGAGCTTCCTCAAAAAATTAAAAACACAACTATTACACAATCCAGCCATCTCATCTCTGTGTATTTATGTAAAATAACTGAAGTCAGAATCTCCAAGAGATATTAGCACACATCATATTCACTGTAGCACTCTTCATCATAGCCAAGATGTGGAAATAACTTAAATGTCTACCAATGGTTGAAATGGATTAAAAAAATGCTGTCTATGCATACAATAGAATATTATTTAGCCTTAAGATGAGGAGAACACTGAAACATATTATGAAAACATTGTGTAAAATGAAATAAACTGGTCACAGAAGGTTGAAGGCACCATGGTTTCACTTACGTGACACATTTAAAACAAACAAACTCATAGAAGCAGAGAGTATAACGGAGGTTGCCAGGACCTGGAGGTAGGGGAAATGGGGAACTGTTTTGAAAAGATGACAACATACTAGAGAGCTGTGTATGACCTTATGTCTACACTTAACAATGCTATATAGTATACTTAAAACTCTGTTAGAAGGGTGCATGTCATGTTGTGCTCTTATGAGCCTAAAACTGGGGGTTTGGGTGAACAAGCACATCTAGCAGAGAAAGGAGTAAATAAAAATGAGAAAAAGAGGGTATATTTTTAAAATTTTGAACCTTACAGAGAGACTGGAAGATGCAGAAAAAGGGGTAGAGATAGAGACAGGCTGAAATGAGGCTGGAAAAATAGCACTATTTCTATCTGCATCCACAATATCCTGTAGGCAGTCAGGATCCTGGATTGGTTAGAATGTCTTCAGCTCCAAAGAAGATCCAACTAAGAGTGGTTTAAATATACCGAGTTGCTCAGAAACAAGACAATTCCAAAGTTGGTTAACTCAGTGTCACAATAGTGTTGTCAAATATCCAAGCCCTCTCTATCTTTCCACACCCTGCATGTCAACATGTTCCCTATGATCCAAATAGGATGTCGACAGTTTCCAAATTCCATACAAACATATGTTCATTGGAAAAGAGAAGCATTCCTCCCAAGCCTATTCATTAGAGCTAAATGTTTCCCAGAAGACCTTTGCATGACTACCTTTGGGCTATTTGTCCAGAACTGGCAATGTTTCCACGAATCAATCAATACCAGGACTGGAGACAAAGCGTGACACACACCATGGAGCCACAGAGGGAACACTTTCCAGAGCAGAGATCCACAAAGGATTTGTACTCAAAAAATCAGATATTGGCCAGTGAAGAGAGTAAATCTAATGGAAAAATCTAAGATGCATTGAAGGATTCTAACCCAGCGAGTGACAAGATCTGATGTATTGTTTAGAAAGATCCTCTGGAGACTGGATTAAAGGGATGAGCTATGCAGGGAATAGAGAGTGCTCTGAGGAAGCTAATGAACTCAGAAAAGCTAAACCTAGATGAAGGCATGGGGAAATAGAGCAGGGATGGATTTTAAAGATAATTACAAGGTAGAATCAACAATAATAAGTGACAAATTGATATGCGAAAGAAAGGGAAATAGAATTTTGCAAGTTGACTCTGATCGACTATTTTTTAAATTTCTGTTGCTCTTTTTTTTATTGTCAAGTTGAACCTTGTTAATTTTAATCTTTTCTTCTTTATGTGTACAAGGATTTAGGGACGTAAGTTGCTTATTAAGTGGCTTTAACTGGATCACACAAGTTTTTGCATGTAGTATATTCATTGCCAGTACTGGATAGCCATTAAAATGTCTATTATGATCTATGTGTTACATAAAATGCACATTTTTATTTTCAAGTGCTTTTTAGTTCCCTCTTAATACTTATTTTTATTGAATTACACTGAAGTAAGAGAACACTTTTTTTTAATAACACTCCTTGCATTACATTGAAAGCTAGTCTATCATAGTATGGTGCTTCTTTTTATTCATGAAGTGTTTAATGTGAGTTTGAACAAAATGTGTGTTCTCTAATTGTTCAGTGCATGATGCTATATTTATCCATTGGATCAAAATTGCTCATGGAGCTTTTTTTTTAAATATTCTATATTCTCCTTAATTTCTTTTGCTTCATCTATCAATTACCATGAGAAATGTTTTAAAACAATTGTTTTGTGAATTTGCATTTATCATTTTGACCCATATGTTTTGAGCCTATATTAGAATTTGGAATCATCATACTTTCTTTGTACACTGAAAATCTAATCACTATGTTGGGCATTTTCTTATTCTTTAAAGTCTGTGTCATTCGATATTTTAATATTTTATGTAATTAGTACTTGCCTGCTAATATTTTTCTATGTTCTCATTTTTCAAACTTCATCCTCAATCCTAAGTGCAATCTCTCAAAAAAAAAAACAGATAAATTATTTTTAAATCTCGTGTACCACTCTTTGTCTTTCAATAGATTTAAAACAAATTGAAAGTACTTTGACCAAAATAAATCTCTCTGAAATTTGAAAACTGAGAGCAAGGTGCTTGGGTTCCCTAAATCCTTATCATTCTTTGCTCCAGACTTGGATTGTGCAACAGTAGCGACTATCCACATAGGGCTTTTGAAAGTATGAGAAGTTCCAATTAAAATGTACCATAAGTACAAAAACATACACTAGATTTCAAAAACTTAAGACAAAAGCAAAAGAATATTAAATATCTCACTAATATTTCCATGCTGCTTATATGTTGAAATGGTAATACTTTGGATACACTGGGTTTAAGAAAATATTGTTAACATTAAATTCATCTGGCTAGTAGGAAGATCACAGATGTGTCCCACATCTGCAGCTTACATTATTGGGCAGTACTATTTTAGACATTCCTGACACTCCACTGCATGCTTGCCTGTGGATTTATAGCAAGTCCTTCTTTTTTAAACATAGCATAGCTCAGCTGACTTTTATTGTTTGCTGTCATAACTGTAGTCATAATCAACAAACACACTAAAAAAACATTGTTAGCATATTCCGTTATATAACTGCTACTACACTGGGCCCTAAGATGTGAGAGTTCAAGAAACAACCATATCTAACAGTTGAAGAAAATCACATTAAAATGTCTAGATAACATTTTTGCTAGAACATGAAGAACAGTTCGTGGAGTAGATCCATTTGTGAATTACTGCTAATTTAAATTTCTCTTAAGTTCAAGTACTTTCAGACAAATCTGATAATAATTCTCTTAAGTGTTCCAAAAAGGAAGAAAATGAAAAATATACTCAGTGATTCTGGGAACTGATGCTTAATAAATTCCACCCCAAAATCACTCTCCTAAAGATTCACAATGACCATCATCACATAACAAATTTTGCAATGCTCCAAAGTAAAGAAATCCTACTACCCTGATAGAAGTCTCAAAGTTTCTGAAACTTATTTGACCATAGAAATCCCTTTTGTGGTGACAATATCTCAAAGTCAAGAAATACTACCTCACTGTCACTAAATATTTTTAAAACTTCAACATAAAGCCACAAAAAATATCTTAAATACTTTCTTAGATTTTCAATATAGTTATGTCAGATCTTTGAACAAATATTCAGAGGCCAACATAAGCTCGCATTGTTTTCTTGGCCCAAAGCATCAGTAAGTCTCTTAATCTTGTCAATAGCTGTTCAAAAGATTTGCAGCTGAACTAATGAGAACATGAAGTGTTATTCTTTATATGAGAAAATAGGGATAATAACTCACTATTAAGACAGGAGAACGTGTTTTCTACCAGTAGTGGTAGACAGAAGTAAATCCATTTACCTTCTCTTTCCCCATGTAACTGACAGATTTCCTCAGCAGCTGGCAAAGGCTGGGAAAGAGGAACATTCATAGAAGGAGGACTCTCTGAATTATTTTATTTTTTTTTAATTTTTTTATTTTTACCAAGAACATGTATTGGTACATATATACATAATGATCATAATCAACATGGTTATTTTGTACCTGTACATGATGTATCTTGGCTTTCCCCCCTCTTCCCCTCCCCTCCCTTCCACTCACCCACCCCTCTCTATTTGCAACAAATTTATTTACACAGTACACGGCGAATTGTTTCTCTGATATGAGAAACCATAAGTGTAAATAAGGACAAAGGGGTATAATAGATATTATGTTAAAAAAAAAGAGATAGTATTCAAAAGAGAGGCGAACTAGATAGCGAAAAGGGTGATAAAGAACAAGGTTAAAAGAAAAGTAAGATGAAAGGGAATTTTTTTATTTTTTAAATGCTGTTTTGTAATCGAAGACTTTAAAAAATCACTGTTATTAATGTTTGTGGCTTCAGTTTGCCTTATTTCTTAATTTATAAGGCACCAATGTACAACATGTCAGCAGAACACTTCACATACAATGATTATAATTAAGACCTAAATCCACGTTTATATGCCTGACTGCTAACATTCCTCTTTCATTTCCTTCCATTTCTTTTTTTTCATGTTTATGGTTTCTTATAGATCACTTGGAGATCTATACATTTATGGATAATTCCAGTAGATAGGGCTAAATTAATACTAGTTTATATTCAGTTGTGTTTAAAAAAATAATGTTTTACTTTGAAATTATTTCAGAATGCTACCAAATTTAACATTTTAATTAATATTATCATTTTCAATTTTTAAAAATCTTTTAGTTCACTTTGATGAATACCAAGTTCTTTAGGGTAGACAGGCAGAATTATAAAATAATAAAGGATATATAACAAATTGGGTCCAAAGACCCTGCCCAAAGTCCAGGCAGCCCACCCTCATCCTGTTTTTCCCTCTAATATGGCAGTTAGGAATGATAACTACCATTTATGAAGAGCATTAGTCACTTTATCTTCACTAATCTAAAACCAGCCCTGTGAGGTAGGTATAATCCTTTCCTTTTCCGGTAACAAACTGGAAATTTAAAAGGTTGAAACCACTTGTTCAGTGAAACCCAAATCGAAGGTGGTGGCAGCAGGGGGCTGCAAGTCTACCTGTTCAGCCTTTCTTGCTTACTGTGCTCTGATTTGTGTGACCTTTCTCTGACCTTGTCCTCTGAACTCTAACTGAACTAATCAAACATAACATCTCACTCAGCAACATGTTTTTCTATGAAAAAGTGTGTGATTATGGGGACAACATCCTGGTGCTGAGGGAAGTCTCAGAGGCTAAGCTGGCATTTGGACATTTTCTTTCAGAGGCATCTGATAGGAAGCTGTAGGCAAGAGGATCAAGCTGAGCAGAGCTCTCATGTGCCTCAAAGGCCAAAGGATTCAAAGTACCAAACAATCCAAAAAGTAAGGTAAGAAAACAATTCCATTTATAACGGCATCCGAAGGAATAAAATACCTCTGTATAATTTTAACAAAGAAAGTGAAAGACTTGTACGCTGAAGCTATTACTGAAAGGAATTTAAAAAGACTAAAAGAAATGGAAAGACAGCCAATGTTTATAGATTGGAAAGCTTAAAATTGTAAAGAAGTCTAAATTAGTCAAAGCAATCTACTGAGTCAATGGAGTACCTATTAAAACTCCAATGATATTTTGTACTCAATGGAAAATCCAATTCTCAAATTCATATGAAATTTAAAGAAGATGCCAATAACCAAAGTGATGTTTAAAAAATGTTGGAGGGCCCATGTTTCCAAATTTCAAAACGTACCACAAAGTTACATTAATTAAAACAGTGTGACACTGGCACAACAGTAGACGTAAAATCAACAAAGTTGGATTAAAAATTCAGAAATAAGCTGAGTATAGTGGGTGCATACGTATAATCCCAGCACCCATGAGGCTGAGGCAGGAGGATTGTTGTAAATTCGAGGCCAGCCTGGGCTACAAAGTGAGTTTAAGGCCAGCCTGACCTACATCACAAGACCCTGTCTACTAAAAAAAAAAAAAAAATGCTGGGTATGGTGGTACACGCCTGTAATCCCAGCACTCAGGAGGCAGAGGCAAGAGAATTGCCTCAAGTTCAAGGCCAGGCTGGGCTCCATAATGAGCTCAAGGCCAGCCTGAACTCCACAGAGTGACCCTGTCTCAAAAAAAAAAAAAAAAAAAAAAAACACCCATCCAGAAATAAATCCATATAACTATGGCCAAATGATTAACGAGGATGAGAAAACCATTCAGTAAGAAGAGGATAATTTCTTTCTTATTAGTACATATTAGTAGTACAAAATAATCACATTCTTTATAGTATATTGGTACAAATATATAAGATACTTTGTTTTCATCTCTATTTTTCCAACAAATGGTGCTAGGACAATTGGATATCCATATGCAAAAAAGATGAAGTTGGATCTCTATCTCCAATCATATTAAAAAGTTAACTTGAAACAGGTGAATGATTTAAATATAAGAACTAATAAAACTCTTAGCAGAAAACACAGGAGTGAAGTTTCATGACCTTGGATTTGGCAATGGGATCTTAGATATGATACCAAAAGCATAAATGAAAAAATAGAAATATTGCACTTAATATTGAAAAGTTTCATGTAGAAAAACACAATAAAAAGAGTATGAAAAGATAATTTACGTAACAAAATAAAATATTTTCAAATCATGTATCTGATGAGGATTTAGAATCTAGAATATATTTTTAAATGCTTATTTAAAAATTTATTCTAGCAACAAGGCTCTCAAGAACCCCTACTTCCTACTATTCCCACTCTTGTTTGGTATTTTTCCCTTAATTATGCAACAAACTCAGTGATGTGTACTTCATAAAGATAATATGGCAAAAATGATGGGATGGCCCTTCCACTAAGGTTATTAAAGATGCATACTTCCATCTTGCTAGTATTCTCTCTCTACTGCTTTTCTAGTCTACATTCTTTGACAAAACAAGCTGCCATGTTGAAGATGTCTCTGTGGCAAGTAAGTGGGGGCACATCTGGTCAGCAATCAGTGAAAAACAAATCCTTCCAACAGCTACACAAGCAAGGCTTTTGTGCTGCTCCCCAGGTGAGCCTTGAAATACATATACTCCAGCTGATACATTTACTGAAGCCCACAAGAGACTCTAAACCAAAGGACACCTCCAATGTCTGCCCAAATTCCTCTGGGCTGATACCAAATGGGACACATTAAATGTTGTTGTTTCAAGCCACTCAATTTCAGGATAATTCATAATACTTAAGGGGGCAGTAAATAACTCATACAATAGATTCATTCAAAATCTGGTAGGGTTTCACTCATTGAGATTGATAATTTGATCTAAAATGTGTACAGTGACATGATTGCCAAGTATAGTCAAGGCAATTTAAAGACCAAAGCTGGACAATTTAGGCCACTAGTTATTAAGACCTGTTATTAAAAAAAAAAACAAGTATAACTATGTGGAACTGGTGCAAGGATGAGCGACTAGACTTACAGAACAGAATAGAAAGTACAGATACAGAAGCATACCTATGCAATCCCTGCTTTATGGCATAAGTAATTGTGCAGTGTGGTGGGAGAAAGGATGCTGCTTTCAATAAATAGTGCATGGCAATTGGATTCCACATGAAAAAATTTAATTTAAAATCTATTTGCACATGGATTGTAGGTCTAACCCACAATATCTTCATAACCTCAATGTAGGAAATGTCTTAATTGGAACACAAAAATACCAATTTAAAGGATAACGAAGAAAATTTGACTATGTTAGCAATTTATGATCAGAAAAGCACAATTAAGAGAATGAAAGGTAACCTACATATACAAAAGTATTTGGAATGCATATAAGCAACACAGGACTAAAAGACTCATGTCCAGAATATTTTAAAACAAAATAAAAGACAACTTAATTTTTTAAAAGGGAGGCCATTGAATGCTATCTCACAAAAGAGGACGAATGTGCTCAACTTTACTACTTATCAGGAAAATGTAATTTGAAGCCAAAATGAGCTCTCACTAGCTAACAACCTGCTGAGACAAATGGAAGGAAATGGCTGACGAGGATGTGGAGCACCTGGAACTTTCATAGTCTGCTGATGGAAATACGAATTACTGGAACTATTCTGGAAAATATTTTGGCGTCATCTAATAAACTGGTCTACCCTATGGCTGGAAATCCCATTCCTAGACATTTACTCAACATACAAAGTATATTCACCAAAACAGATGTACAAGAATTGTTAGCAGTACTATTCATGAGAGCACCAAACTGAACATTACTCAAATGCTCATCAATAGGAGCCTGAATAAACAATAGTTTCATGTTTGCATTGTGAAATACTAGTTGTGGTAGTGAATTGAGAATGGATTAAACAAATGACTAGCAGGTCAGTGGAGCACAGTTCCAGAGGTCTGTGGATAATGAACTTGCAGGCGGCAAAATGAGGAGGGAAGCTCCACACTGGCTGTGGGTGGCACCAACCAATAGGCTGGTAGCCTGGATGGGATAAGAAGGGAAAGAAGGAAGTCTGTCTTTTTGCATGTTCGGAGGACCTCCAATCTTCCCCACTGCCTGCGGACATTTCTCTCCAGTTCCTTCAGGCTTACAGTACAGATTCCAGCACAGACTCCTCAGCCTTTCAGAGCAGACCCTTCGGTTTTCTGACACAGACCTGCACCAGATTCCACAGTGAGCTCCAGGTTTTTGACTTTCCACTGGATCCTCCAGTTCTCCTGAATGCATCAGCCATTCTGCATTCCTCCACCTGATTCCACAGGTGGCCATTGTAAGCCCACTTAGTGAATCCTTTATTATACAGAGATGGTTCACCAATGTGAATTGACAAAATGCAAACACAGGCAAATATAAGGATAGTGGGAGACAAGAAGTGGGCAATGATAGAGAGGGGCTGAGTGCTGGGGGAGTCTTCTGAAGTAGTAGTAGTGTTCCATTACTTAGCCTGGCTAGTGGTGACGCACCTAGTTACTCTACGGTAACTTGGTGAAATATATTTTATGATTTGTGTACTATTCTCCCTATATATATTGCAGATAAAAAGTAAACTTTTTAAGTAAAGAAAAAAAACAGTAAACCTCTGATACATGAGTTCTAATCTAGGCCACGTTTACAGAGTCCTGTCTTCTGCCTGACATTCTGTTTACTTCCCATAGCATGGTCGTGTTCCCCAGCTCCTCAGTCTCTAACTGTCCCTCCCGTACTGACATCTGTTCTCAGCGTCTGGTGGCAGCCATTTTCCCTCAGCCCTTAGCCTGTCTCCTAGTCCACTTCCAGCAGTCCCCGATAATAATCCTGTTCTACCAGCCCCAACTCTCTAAACCACTGGGGTCACCTTAGTTGGCCTTTTCCTCAAGGTGAAACCCAACGCACTCACACATGCCTGCCTTACACACCTTATATAAGGACATGTCTGTTTCCCTTCTGACACCATCAACTCTCCCTTCCAAGAAACATTTTATTTGCACTTATATTCAACACACCACCTTGCAAAGGGCCTGCCATGCAACAGACATTCAACAAATGGGAATGATGTTACCTTAACAGTGCGTTCGATGGAGAGCACGCCAGTGTCAAAAGAACTGAGGTAACAGGGACGAGCCAGGGTGGGGGGATACTTTCATGCTTCCTGTTCTTAACAAAGGGAATGTCAGGGCACCTACCTTAAAGGTTTGAATGTTTTGTCTTGTCTCCTTAGAACGTGTTCTACACTTGACTTCAAACAGTCCTTCTGATGAATTCTAACTAATGTACTCTTTTCTATAATTATCTGATTACCAGAGAGATTAATAAACCTTTTCAGCTTGGCTCATAAATCACAAATTACTACAAGTGGGAGATTTTCAAATACGAGGCAAACTCACATTGCTTAGTCACTCCTTTGTCTGGTGAATCAGTTTAGGAATCTCACAGCACTTCATGTTCACAGGCATATGAAAGTATTGACTTCCTTTGAGATGAACATTTTGTACTAGTGACCAAGTGATAAATATTTCATTGAATGAAAGTAAGACAGGCCCAATATTTCAAGACTCTAAATCTTTATGTTCTCCCAAACAAAAATTCATTTCTGTTTTATTACTAGAGAATAATTTGAAAGATTTAAACTACTGAAGGAACTAAGTAATATTATGTCTGGTAAAAGAACTTGGATATTGTTGCACCCAGCGGGGCTTATAGCTTGAAGTTGATATTAAGGAAACACTGAGTAGATGCCAAATTCAGTTTATGAACCAAGAGGAGAGGCTAAAGGGGATGACGGCCAGTGTCAGACCAGTGTGGGAACTCTGGGAAGTTTTCCAAGGTTGGTAATCCAAGATTATTTACCTGAGAACCCAAAAAAGTAAAAGGAGTTTGGAACACAGGAAGCAGCGACTGGTATCATTTAATTAATTCTCCTGTGTGAATCATTTTTCAATAAGGCAGGCTGAATGACATCTCCCTACCACCCCAACTACTCAAAAGTTAAATTGAAGGTGGGTGCAGCAGTGCATGCTTGTGATCGGAGCTACTCAGGAAGCTGAACCAGGAGGATCACAAGTTTGAGGCCGGGCTGGATAGTAACTTAACAACTTAACAGGCAATTTAACAAGACCCTGTCTCAAAATTAAAAATAAAAAGCTACTGGGGATGTAGCTTAGGGGTAGAGTGACCCTGAGTTCCATCCCCAGTACCACAAAAAAGTAAAATTTAGCTAGGAATCCCCTAACTCGCCCCACAACCCCCTCCCTGCTCTCGCAGCTGCAGCCTTCCGAGACCCTCTCCAGGGGACACACGCCGGGCGCTCCTGCACCTAGGACTTCTCACTTGACTGGGTCTGACAGACAGCTCGGCCAACTCTCTTCACAGAGGGAGTCCCAGATTTCCCACAGAGGCCATTCCAAAATTCATAATTATGCAGAAAGATGTACAGGTCATTCTTTAACTTTTATGAAGTAGTAGTAAAATACGAAATATCAAAATGATACCAGAAAAGAACAAGCATGCTTTGTTTCATCCCAATTAGGAAGGAAGGAGGGGAAAAGGAAGAAAAGAAGGAAGGAAAGAAAGAAGGAAAAAGGAAAGGAAGCAAAAGAGAGAAGAAAGGAAGGAGAAAAGATGAAAGGAAGGAAGGAAACTCTGGAAGGACTCTGGCTCGTATCACCTGTCTTTGATGAAAGAAAGACTGAATGCCATATAGTCGTCAGTTCTTGCTGTTAACAAAATTTTTCAAGAACAGAAAGAAATTCTCTCCCCAAAGAAAAAAATCATGTTTTGTCAGAAAAGACCAAAAATAGCTTTACTCTGTAAGTGCACGTCGCAAAGTTGGGGGAATATAATCAAGTATAACCTCTCCAACTGTCTCTGAGCTCAAAACTGCTTGAGAAAGAAATGCGGGAAGGAATGACACTACTTGTGCTACTGGACACGCTGAACTGAAACCCTCAGACTTACAGTCAGTATCCAGCTGGCTTATACTAGACTTCACATCTATATTTTAGGATTTTGATTATATATCCAATGGAAACTCTGGTTCTTCAAAGCAGAAACACTCAAAATATCTGCCTCCCACCAACAAACCCCACAGTGAGGCGGACATAAATGTGTTATGCCAGGCCATTATGATCGTGTAAGCAATGCATAGGTGAAAAAGATATTTACAAAGAAATGCAATTCATCACTCAATAAACATTTAATGAGTATCTCTCATATGCTAAGCACTGCTGTTGGAATTTGGCAAGTAGCCATGAACCAGTCAAAGACTCCCTATCCCTGAGGAACTTATTTATCCTTCTAAATAATTAATAGTAAGTCTCCTGACATCTCAGGAGTTGTATTTAAACTACAGTTAGATTTGCAAAATGCCTTGCCTTCATGTGCAGTATTAATATTCTGATTTAATGTTGCAATTAATTTTTTACCAACCCCCTCAAAAAGTTCTAGCAAAAGTACTGCAAAATTAATTCAAAATAGTAGCTTGCTCATATAATTTTTAGAAGGAAAATTTGGCAGCCTTTAACCATGTTATTGGTACACTACCTGTATTTATACTGAATAACATGATTTCTCACCAAAGTTACCATGTAATCCATATTACATTTACTGTTTATTGTTATGGTATTCTGAAAACGGACATCAGTGAGTAGCATTATTGCAAATAGAATAAGTTTGATTGATTTAAGAGAAAATCTGCTTGTGCATCTACTTAAGGAAAGTGGAAAATTAGAAAAAGGAAGCTGTTACGGTTTATTTCTAGATGCCCCTCTAAAGCTTCCTGCACTAATGGGGGTAGGGGGTTTTGGGGAGTTGATCTGATCATAGAGGCATGATACTTATTGGTGGATTAGTCCACTGATGGGTTTATAGATAAATGTAATTTGGGAGGTGAAGCCTGGTTGGAGGAGGTGGGTCATTAGGGGCATGCCCTGGAATGGTCTCTCTCTCTTCTAGGGATCCTCCCTTGATCCCTCTCTGTTTCTGACCAACACACCATGAGCCGTGTCTCCTCTGCCAGGCCCCTCTGTTATGCCACCCTGCTTTAGAGCCAGTTGACTATGGACTGAAACCTCCGCAAAGTGTGAGCCAAAATAAACTTTGCCTTCTTAGAACTGTGGGTGTCAGGTATTTGGGTACCAGGGAAGTGGGGCTGTTGCTGTGACACTACCTGCCTGTGTGGTTCAGATGCCCAAAGTACTGGCTTGTGGGAGGAGTTTGGGGAGGTTTAGCGATGCCAGCTGGAGAAGTGGCCCTAAAATGCTCTAAGGCAACCTTGACAGAAGATTCTGGTCAGAGCTCAGAAGACCAGGATGTTGAAGAAGTGCAGATGGTAAAGACTCCAGGCCATGTGTGTTATGCTCTGACAGAAAATGTGTCTACATTTTGCTCCTGTCCTGAGACTTTGAGGGAGACTGAGACTCAGGGCAGTGGACTAATAAACCTGGCAGAGGAACTTCCAAGGCAGCTGAACATTCAAGCGATCGTTTGGGCACTGTTAGGGGCTTTTTCCCAACTCTATGTTGAGAATCAAGAACAAACAGCCTGAATGAATGATTTTAAAAGTTTTGAGTTTAGCCACAAAGGATGCCGTGGTAAAGTTGGGGCCTGCAAAGATGGAACAGAGGAGAGCTTGCTTGCTAAAAATTTCAGCATTAGAAAGAAGCCAAATACTTTACAACGGGACAATAGGACAGCTTCTTTGAGCATATGTGGAGAATCAGCAAGGCCTCACACTTTGAAGACTCAAGTTTGCAAAGGTGAAATTCTGCTGTGAGAAGAGTGCCCTGGGGCATCATGCTCCAGAATGGTGGCAGCCTTGGGAATGAAAATTGATTCTCCAAGATTCAGTTCACTATGCTTAGCCATTCAGCCATTCAGGCACTCAAAGGCCTCTGCAACCACCAGCAAGATGGAAAAGGGCTCAGCTACTGCTCTACCTAGTGGCAGACCTTGGTGGCATCCACCTGGTGCTGGTTTTGAGTCAGGACATTAGGGCATAGTCAGCCAGCTGGACAAAGGGACATGACCGGTTAATCACAGACATCCAGGACACATGCACCCAAGTCCTGCAGATGAGACCAATCAGAAAATTCTATCTTCTGTTCTTCTGGCATGAAATCAAGCAGGTTTTTGATAGGACAGCCTAGATCTGACGTCAGCCTGGGGAGTGAGGGGTACAAAAGATGGCCACTATTAAGCTCCTGACCACTGTGCACTCTCTTTCTCAGTGGCCTACTGTCACTCTGTAGAGCACACTTCTTTCCCTATTTAATTTGCCCACACTTACTCTGTAGAGCATACTTTTTGCCCCCTACCTTTTATGCCCATCTTGTCCAATTCTTTCTTCAAAACAGCAAGAACCTGGAAAGAATTTCTAGAAGGACCCCACAGTTCCCCCAGAACCCCAGTAACCATTTTAGGTTTATGCAGAATGCAATGTTGTTGGGTTAGGAAGGCTTTCACCCAGATTTCAGAAGGAGGCCTGGGAAGCCAGGCAGCGTGCCCCTGAGAAAGCAGTGTGTGAAGCTCTGAGCGTGAAGCTGAAGGTGCAGTTGGGACTCCAGGATGTTGGAGAAGCCAGAAATGTGAAACATCTGAGGGAAGCTGCAAGAATTGAGCAAAGCCAGCCCAAGAGAGGGGCCATGAGGGCTACAACCATTAGCAATGCAGTAAGGGCAAGTCTTCCAAGCCCTCTAGAGTTCACATCTCAACACAGTTTGTCCAGGGTGCTGGACATATAACTACAGGATTTGATGTTTGTCCTGCTGGATTTTGGTCTTGCTTTTGGCCTCATTCCTAGCTATCCTATTTCTCCCTTTTGGAATAGAAATGTTTACCCTGTACCTTTGTATGTGGGAAGTACTTAACTTCTTTTTTATTTTCACAGGGCCTCATAGCTAAGAATTTATCTTAAATCTCAGAGAAGACTTTGGACTTGGTTTTTGCAGCAATGCTGAAACTGTTAGGACTTCGGCAACTCTTAGGGATGGACTAATTGCATTTTGCATAAAGTGACAGGCATGAATCTTCTGGGGACCAGGGCAAATGTTATGGTTTATATGTAGATGCACATGCCCTCAAAGCCTCATGCACTCATAGGTGGGGCTTGTGACAGGTGATTGGATCATGGAGGCATGATACTTAGCAGTGGATTAGTCCACAGGTGAGTTTATAGTCAAATGTGATTTGGGAGGTGGATACTGGTTGCAGGAGGGCATCACTACAGGTGACCCTGGAAGGGTCTATCTCCTTCACTCCTCCTTTGATCCTTCTCTCTGCTTCTTGCCTACCATGCCATGAACAAGTCACCTCTGCCACACCCTCTGCCACCCTTCCTTGGAGCCAGCTGACTACAGACTGAAACTTCTATAAACTATGTGCCAAAGTAATCTTTTCCTTCTTAGAGTTGTGGGTGTCAGGTGTTGTGTCTCAGTAATGAGAGAAGTAACTAAGACAGAAGCTGTTAGAGGCCCTTCCACAAGGGCTTTTCTATGAGATGCCATAGGACCTAAAACCCTCACTACCCAACTCGTTATTGGGATGTACATTTATACTGTCACTATACTTCTTTATTATTTTCTTGATTATAAAGTTATGTATATTCATAGTAGAAAATTCGTAAAACAGCACAGGTAACGGTCTATTAGTAGAAAATAGTCAACTCCGCACTGGAGACATTTCCAGACAGAAATCTAAGTTCTATTTGCTGCTTTTAAAAAATTCAGTTATACTCACATCTAAATCTTGACTAAGAAAAGAAAATCAGAAAGTTCCAATGGGACAAGCAAAAGCAACGCCTGGTCTCCTTGCTTAGGAGGTGGGAGGTATGCATGGGGCAGGTGGAGGAAATGAGGCAGAAGAGGCAGGAGCGGTACTGGAGGGGCTACGTGACCGGTGCAGCTTGGAGGGATGTGCAGCTCTGCTACTTTGCCTGGGAATGGCCCCAGATGCCCTCATGTCTGTATCTGACATCCCTATATTTTAGAACACAGAAAGGGAAACATTTTTTTTTAAAAGCACACCTGGGCAGATGGCCTTTTATAAGGCGTCTCCTGGGGATGGCTCTTTTATTCACTGGGTCAGCAATCTGACTCAGCCTTGAGGAAAAGGTGGCCATCTGAAGTGAACACCAGATTGAGAGTAATTGCTCCCCTGGGGCCTTGCAGATCTTCCTAAAGAATGGGAGTCCACCTACCTCTAAATAAGGGAAGCAAGAAAAGCAGTTTAAAAACTTTCAACACTGATATTTTCCATTGCGAAATGGGTTGATTGGCTTGGTTTTAAAAAGGTATTTAATTTTAAACAACCTCAAACGCAGTGAAAAATTGCAAGTGTAGTACAGACGTATCCTTTTTTTTTTTTTTCCCCGAGTCATTTGAGAGTAGGTTTCTGGTAAGTTACAATGCCCTGAGTGCTTCAGGGTGGGTTTCCTACAGTAAAGTCATTCTCATGCATATCCACAATCCCTTGCTGAAAAGTCAAAAATTAACACAACACAGGACCGTGCCTGAGTCGAGATCCTTGTCCTCAGACAATCTTGGCCACCGAAGTCCTTAATCACCAAGCTCAGATCCATACATTGCAATTAGATGTCAAATCTCTTGTGTCTTTTACAGCCTAATACAGTTTCCCAGCCTCTCACTGACTTCCCAGTCTTTAAACTTTTCAGGAACATGGGCTGGTTGTTTTGTTGAATTTGGATTTGTTTGGTGTCAGCACATGTTTGGATTCAGGTTGTGTCTGGGGCAGGAACAAAACAGAACTTCTGTGTTTTATGCTTGCCCAGAGGGTAGCATCTGCTTTTGTCCCATTACTGACTGCAGTCCTGATTTCTTAATTACGATGGTATCTGCCAGGCTTCTTCGCCAAGAACTTGGTCATTTTTCTCTTCGTAAATAATACATATTTGGGGGGAAGGAACTTCAGTAACTTATTCCTTATCAAACTTAACTCATACATTTATTTATAATTAAATAGATTTATGGAGTCTATTTATGTAATGGGTTATAAACCATTACTATCATTATGTTGATGCTGAAATTGTGCTCAATTTGAATACTAGGAAGCCCTCTGAGCTGGCTTCGGAGATTTTTAAAAATGTTTCCTTCTATCTTGGAGCACTGTACTTTTTGGCACACCAAGAAGTTTCAGGTTTATAATCTCTTTCCTCCCCAGGCTGGAATGAGCTAGTCCTCCAAGGCATTCTAATACTTTTTTTCCTTGGAGGTGGGTGGAAGCCAAAACCTAAGTGGTGTGCATGCTTATGTCTAGTGGGATTCTGTTGTTCTCAATCTCAAAGGACGATATATGTGTGTATGCATAAAATGCACAGATACATGTGTACTCAAATACACACATATGTACATATTTTATACATAACTATTCTCACTTTTAAATTGATTTCTTTTCTTTCTTTTTTTTTTTTTTTTTTGGTTCTGGGGATTGAACTCTGGGCCTTGCGCAAGGCAAGCACTCTAACCACTGAGCTAAGTCCCCAGCCCCTTAAATTGATTTCTTTATCCACCTACATACATTATAGATCAGGAGTCACACTATACCCCAAAATCCAATCCCACGTCACAAACGGACTCTAGTTCTCCCTTTTTCCATATTTGTAGTTTCCTCCTCCAGTTTTAAGAAATCTGACATTATACTTAATATATCAACTTACAGGATCAGTTGCTCTGTAGGTACAATCCCACCCTACCACTATTGCTCCTCACTCCACTTGTCTCCAAACGACACCTGTGTCATATAAGGATGCCCTTCTTGCCTTGCACATCTGTCACCATGCTGGGCCATGCCCTGTTAAGGATGGCATCCCTACTCTGCTTGTTTTACTGACATGTACTGGACCCTTCACCCTGGACTAACCCCCCACATGGCCTCCATTTGCCCCAACATCATTTCTCAGGCTCCCTTTCTTCATAGAAGGCCTCTATCCTGCCCAATATGCTGATACTACCTGCCCTGCCAGGCTGCCCCTGCATGCCTGCCCTCCTGCAGCTCCAGCAGCCCACCCCAAGCTCCCATCCACGGGAATGACTACTTTGCTCTTCCCCACCTAAAAAGGCCTGTAAAAATGGCTTTAGGATTGGATCACTTAGGAAGGGAAAAGAATTGCAAAGGAGGGCAATGCAAAGGAAAGAGCATTTTGCTTGGTTTTAGGTTTTCTCTCGTTCTTTCCTGATTTTGCTGGTGTGACTGTAAAAACTTAAAAGCAACTATGCAGTCAAGCATGACGTTGGATGACTGTAATCTCAGAACTCTGGGAGTTTGAGGCAGGAGAATCACAAGTTCAAATCCAGATTGAACAACTTAGCAAGGCCCTGTCTCAAAACTTAAAACTTAGAAAATTAAATTAATTTTTTTTAATTAACAAATAAGTAAAGCCTCGGAATGTAGCTCAGTGCAGACACACTGGGTTCAGTCCTCAGTAGTACAAAAAAACAAACAAGAACAACAAAACCTATGCTCCTCTACAGCAGCCTCTTTTTAGAAACCCGTGAGAGTGTGATGTTAAAACTGCAACTAAGGGGCAGAGTTTGGTAATTTTTATGAAGACCTTTAGGATCATCATAAGATGCTCTAGTTCCAAAATGAGTAAAGATTGGTCTAACTTTCTTCTACACAGAGTAATGAAGAGGCAGTCCCACACATAAGCTTCAGAAGCTTCCTGTATAGCAGCTGCCAAAAGTTAGTAACTTTCTATATGATTGTCTCATTGGTCATAAAATTCTGCTCGTGGAGATGTGATAGCTTTTGTCTGATGTAAACAGTTGCCAAAATTAATGGCTTGAAACAAAATGTATCAAGCCATATGCAATGGTACATGCTTGCAATTCTGACACTGCTGAGGGAGGCTGAAACAGGAGGATCGCAAATTGAAGTCCCATCTGGGCAACTTTTAAAGGCCATCTCGGAACATAAAGGAAAAAGGGCTGGGGATGTAGATCCCCAATACCACAATAAATAAGCAAACAAACTATTCCGCAGTTCTGGAGGTCCTACGTCTAAAATGCTTTTACAAGGTTAAAAGCAAGGTGTCTCCAGGGCTCTGCTCTTTCTGGTAGCTCTAGGAGCATCTGTTTCCTCATCTCCTCCAGCTTCTGAAGCTCGATGAGTCCCTTGGCTCATGGCCCCTTCCTCCATCTTCACAGTGAACATCGTCAAACCGAGTTCTAAAGCCTTCCTGCTCCTTTCTCTAGTTCATGCCCCTCAATCACTCTCTTCCTATTCTAAGAAACATTGTGATTTCCATGGACCCACCAGGGAATCCAGGCTAGCTTCTCCATCCCGAGGTTAGCTGCTTCACAGCCTAACCTCACCTTACTGTTAACTGGCCTGTGCCACGTATTCCACTATAGTTAGAAGAGCAGGAATTAGGATGTGAACATCTTCAGGCACTATTATTCTGTCTACCACAAATGCATGAACTCACTGCTTCTTTATATGTGGTCCAAAACTTTGAGACGATTTTACACTGTGGCAAACCCAGAGATATCTCAAAAGTTGTCTTTAAATAAATAATAAAAATAGTCACTAACAGGAGGCATTTAATATGCGCTGCTCACCACTCTAAGCACTCCAGGTCTGTTTTCATTTAACCTTCACAAGAACTCTGAGGAATTAGATGTTGTGCTTTTTTTTCCCAAATACATATATGAATACTACAGTAATTAATTTCATACAAAAACTTTTGAATATCAGAGACTTTTTTCATTACCAACTTTCTCAATATAGTAAATCGATATATTGATGAAGTAGAGACACAAATTTTATTCACTCTTTATTAGTTTTGGTTCTCCAGGGGAACAGGATCAACAGAAATCATGTATATAATTATGCAAGCGGATGTGTTATGTGGGCTTACAGGACAGGAGGTGGAGGGTCCAGCAGCTGCTCAGACCAAGATGGACACTGCAGAACAAGAGGGATCAAGGATGCAGCCCCCATTCCGGGAAAGGGCAGGAACCTCACTGGACAGTCACAGATGAGCCTTTGCTGGAATCCTGAAGAAACTCAAGCCCACATCCGAAGGCAGTGGCAGCAAAGATTACCCACTTGGGAAGACTAGAGCCCCTCAAAAACAGGTGCTCTTTTTTCTTTCCTTTATTCCGCCCAGGCTAAAAGCCTATTGGTTAATACCACCCAGTAGGCGGGTCTTCCCCTCTCAGTTTGCTGGGCCACAAGTCAATCACCCATCCACCCAGAGCTGTGCTTTGCTAATCTGTTAAGGGTTTCTTAATCCTTTGGAGCTGACCTCATAATTAACTGTCACACTGCATCCCTCTGCAACCCTCACAAAAAGTCTTCATTAAACTAGATATATATTACACTTCTTTTTCAAATACCCACTCACATGGGTACTGTTAATATGTAAGTTCAGCGGACTTCCAGGAAGGTGGTGGAGCGGAGAGAAGCAGAGTAAGAGTCTCTCTGAGATTTGTTGTATAGCAATTTTGGGAAGAGAAGGTGGGAAATGTGTTCTTAGGACCCTGCAGGGACCTGGAGCAAGAGTTGAAGCCCACATGGAAAGGAAAAGGAGAGACCAGCCCAGAAGAAGGTGATGGACAGACAGCGCTTTCTCCCGGAGCTCTGGCTTTTGGCCCCGTTCACAGCCTGGCCTTGCAGCCACAGCTTGCGGTCCCGGGTCACAGCCCCTGCTCACAGCCTCTGCACCCCACCTGGCTCACAGCCTGGCTCACGGCCTGGCTCACGGCCCCAGCTCACAGCCCCGGCCCTCAGCAGGAGTGATGCAGTTTGAGCCTGCGGATGCATGGTGACTACTGGAGACCCCAGAGACCGCCACAGAAAGACCCACAAACGGAGTGGAGGGGTGGACACTGAAGACTGCAGCAGCTGCTGAGTTACCTGAGTCATCTGATCTCAGACGGCCCCCAGGAGAGGGTGGTGATCGGCTGATTGCCATCCTGGAAAGGGGCTAAGCACAGAACTCAGAAAAGCTGCTAGAGGCTTTTGGTGCTGGGGCAAGGTGGGGCAAGGCAGGGGAAGGCAGAGCAGAGTTCAAACTCAAATTGGCAGAAGGCAAAGGATCCAAGTTCAAACTGGCAGGGAACTGAGTCCAAGCTGGTGGGAGACACACAGTGTGTCTCCAGCTGAACAAATTGTATTTCAACCCCACAGCCAGTGATCAGGCTGAACTTCAATGGAATTGGTGAAGCCTTGCTACTGAACCCAGCTGGGAACACTCGCTACACTGCTAAAATCTACTGCTGGGATTAATCAACAAGGACCTGGGTCTGTCTACTCTGTCTACCAGTAACAGCAAAGGCACGCCTGGAAGTGGACATTTTTTGTTTTGTTTTGTTTTTTATTTTTTTCCCTCTCTGCTCTTCTTTTTCTTTTTTTTCTTTTTTGTTTTTATAGGAAAGTAACTTTCTAATTTTTTGCTATTATTTTTTAGCTCTGTCTTTGTTTTTACTTCTTCCTCCTCTCCTTCTCTTCTGTTTTCTTTACCAGTCCCCCAAACTTTGCATAATTTCCCCCTTGTTTCCGACTTTGCTTCTCATCTCTTTCTCTTCTTCTATTTCTCTATGCTTTCCTCCTAATCTCTTTTGAATTTTCTCCCCTGAGACTAAAATCGCCATATTGAGGGCATATTTACTGCATACAAGTTTCTGGTTGATCTTGGATATTGTTATATAACCACAAATCTAGTTCATAAGGTTTAAAGTGGCAGATCAATAGTTACTATAGTTTGTTATTTTCTAGACTATGTCTGATGCTATTGTCATTGCTCATTGTACTACTTTAGCCAAGGTGACAGAATTGTTCTACTCAGTTCTTCCTTTCGTACCAAGACTGAGATTGGCAGAGGGTCACAAATAACACTGTAGGCCATGGTCAAAGAACTAGGGGCTGGCCAAATAGCAACTTCTCAGCCCCAATAAATTTAAGAGGCAAGATCTTGCAACAGACTCATAACACAAAAACCAGCTACACCTGTAAAACATCTCTGAGGAAGTAGTCACTTCCAAAAGGTTCTCAAAACTAACAACAAAAGCTGCCTGCCACAGGCAATTCATAAGCATCAACCCTGGAACTAAACCAAAGAAGAAAAAGTAGAAAATGAGAAAACACACAAATAAGATGCAACCCCATACCTCCAGCTCACCAAAAGCAAACCCAGGGGGGAATGAAGTGGAACAATCTGAAAGCTTCCCACCCAGACTCTTGGAAGCAGTAACAGCAGAAGTAAGAAAGCAGATGAGTGAGGCTCTAGAAAACATCAAAACAGAAATCATTTCCAGAATGAAAGATATGATTAGTGACTCTAGAGCAGATACAGATAAAAAAATAGAAGAGCTTAGAAAAATGATGGAAACCATAAATGCCCAACACAGAAAAGAAATGGAATTCATGAAACAGTTTCAAACATACGTCCAAGAGATTAAAGATTCCATTGAAAATATTGGCAGTAGAATGAAACAATGTGAAGAGAGAATCTCAGATACAGAAGACAAGATTGTAATCAATGATCGAGAAAAGAAAGAGTTCTTCAAAATGGTAAGGGACCATGAAAAATCAATACAACAGCTTCTAGATGACACAAAGAAAAATAACATAAGATTGATCAGAGTCAATGAAGAAGCAGGAAATAGTACAAATCGCATAAGAAATCTGTTCACAGAAATAATGGCAGGAAACTTCCCAAGTATGGAAAAAGAACTAGACATACAGATAAGCGAGGCATACAGAACTCCAATTAGCTATGATCAACAAAAATCTACCCAAAGGCAATATAATAGTCAAGATTCCAGAAATTCAACACAAGAACAGAATATTGAAAGCTGTTAGAGAAAAGAAACAAAAAACCTATCAAGGAAAGCCCATCAGAATCATAGCAGACTTCTCAACACAAACCCTCAAGTTAAGGAGAGCTTGGAGTGAAGTATTTCAAACCCTAAAGACAATAATTTTCAGCCCAGATTGATGTACCCTGCAAAACTGTCTTCCAAAATTGATGGAGAAGTAAGATACTTCCATGACAAAGAACACCTGAAGAGATTCATGACTACCAAACCAGCACTCCAAAATATTCTGAAGGACATTCTGGAAAGAGAAAATGAGGACTACGACTCCAGGAATCGCAACAGAATGAATCCTTCAGGGAAGGCAAGTAATTAAACAGAAGGGAAAATTAGGAAGCCAACAACAGATAACTAATACGACAAGAATGAGTCAACATATGTCAGTTATAACCATCAGTGTAAATGGTCTCAACTTGCCAATCAAAAGAAGCAGACTGGTAGACTGGTCAAGAAGCAAGACCCTCATCATCCATTCTCCCCTAACCGCAGTTAGGGGTACTTCTTCAGAGGGGGGAATATTATAGACAGTGAAGTAAGGTAGAAATATTATAGGCAGTCAGACAGGGATAGGCCCTCAGTGGAGTCAATACACAAGCGGAGAATATGCTACAACTATGGCTGGAGGTGCATCCATTGAAGGTCAGGACTCGAGATAAGGCTGAGGGATAAACAATGAACTGAAGCTCACACTCATCTCATCTGATAAAGTCTAGGTCACCCAGGGCGACTAAGATCTCCAGATCCAGCTCACCTTGGAATGTCCTTGTTCTCTACTTGCTGATTTACTACATGACTTTCTTCCCATTGGATCACTATTACCTAAACGACTACACTTGTAATATTATTGGTTAATCATCATTTTGACACACATTGTACGCACCTCACAATTTTGCTCTATAAAACTTCCCCTCAAGGGTGGGCTCGTTGGCAACCCACTCGGGTCCCCTCCTGTCTCTCAGGAGCTCTCTTTCTCTCTCTCAATAAATTTCCTACTCTTAAAAAAAAGCAGCAAGACCCAGCAATATGCTGCATACAAGAAATACATTTAATTCAAAAAGAAATTCATAGACTGAAAGTCAAAGGATGGAAAACAATACTTCATGCAACAGGAACCCAGAAAAAAGCAAGGGTAGCCATTCTATTTGCAGATAGAGTGGATTTGAAGCCAAGACTCATTAAGAAAGACAAAAGAAGGTCACTACATCCTTGTAAAGGGAACAATCCAAGAAGAAGAGATGGCAATCATAAATATATATGCACCTAATACCAGCTCACCTAATTACATACAACAAATATTGACAGACATGAAAAACCAAATAAGCACCAATACGATTGTAATGGGGGACTTCAATACCCCACTGTCACAAATGGACAGATCAACTAGACAAAAAGTCAACAGGGAAATATCAGAACTAAACCAAACTCTTGAACAAATGGATTTAGTAGATGTATACAGAGTATTCCACCCCACAACATCAGAGTACACATTCTTTTTTTTTTTTAAACCAAGAACATGTATTGGTACAATGTACACATAATGGTTACATTCATCCCATTCGCTTTGTACCGTACATGATGCATCTTGGTTTTCCCCCCTCTTCCCCAGCCCTCCCCTCTGTCCCCTCCATCCCTATTTACAGCAGGTTTATTCACATTTCTCCATGAATTCCCTTTCCCCTTTCTTTCCTTTTTTTTCCCTTCCTGCTTTTCCCCCTTCTCTCTTTCCAGTTTTCCTCTCCTTTGTATATTATCTTCCTATTATATCTATTACACCTCTTTGTCCTATTTACACTTATGGTTTCTCATATTAGAGAAACAATTTGATGTGTATTCATGAGTGTCTGATTTATTTCACTTAGTAGTATGTTCTCAAGGAACATCATTTACATACAAATGACTCTAAGCAACAGCTTAGTTTTATAAGAAGCAGTCAAAATATCTCCCAGAATATGCCTATAGCATTGAACATTGTATTCATAAGATCAACCCAGCTTGGTCATGTCATATTATCACGTTTATACATTACTGGTCATTTTGGGTAACCTCTATTGATGTTTTTAAAACCTTTACCATGCCTTGCAAGCACAAGGCCCTAAGTTCGATCCCCAGCACCGCCCCCCCAAAAAAGAAAACCTTTACCCTTCATTTTGCTAAATAAACATTTTATAAATTGATATTTTTATATTCTGCATCTGATAATGTTACTACTATCCACTCATATTTGGTTGATATTAATCTGTAGAAAAACTGGAGGCTGTAATTGAGGTTTTTTTTTTTCCTCAGAGAAGATTCATATCTGATTTCTGCAAGGAGCCAGAGCTACTACTGCCTAGGACCTATCTAGCTTCTTTCCAATGTTGCCAATTTAGGACTCAACTTCTGTTCCTCTAAACTGCATGTATTTCACTTTCTGGCTTCCCAATTAAAAGTTGATGTCTCCAGGGTAACGGTCAGCAGAAAGAGTGAAGAAAAAGGGGTGGAACTGTGCACAGAGGTCCTGATGGCTTGGACTGTGGCATACCATAACAAAAGAGGTAAAACCCAGATGGGATCCCCCAAAATTTACATTTAACTCTGCACAGAAAGATGCAGAATATGAAAACCAGTAGCTTGGGAATGAAAAAAATTTCCAAAGATGCACCCCAGGCCACACCTGGAAAGTCCTTTCTGGCAGCTTTCTGACATAAGAAAGTCTCTTTCCCAGTCTTATAAGCCACATTAAAATAACAAACCCTCGTTTTGCCAAAATCCCTCTGGTCTAAGCAGTCTTGGCCACAGATTGTGCCTTGGCTACCTTAAGCAATGCCTTTAAGACCAATGGAAACTAGAACATTGCCTATTCATGGTGTTTTAGCTCAACTTTTCCATTGTATCGCATAATCACAATACCATTACTAAACCTAAAATCTTTACCACAATGCACACTTCATACTATTCCATAGTAAGGATATTTCATAGTTTTTCAATTAGTTCTTGAATGAGGATCATTGAGTTATTTTCTTTTGCTTCATAAGTTATTAGCAGACCTTTCATAATTAAGTAATTCCTAAGAGTGTAGATGTTTGATTTTGGTTTGGAGCTGCACATTCAAGTCCTCCTACAAGTAACTTGGTCTAGATTTTGCCAAGACAAGTAAAAGATAGATGTTTATGGAGATGTTTTCTGAAATGTGGGTATGCGTTTGCCTCACTAAAGGTAAATATGAAACCAGTGAGAGACAGACATGTATAGAATAAAATACATAATTTACAAATCAAAAGCAAATTTGCCTTTGGCCACTCAAAAAGAAAAGGTAATTTAGATTGCTCTTCTCTGGTTTTTTGAAAGAATAAATCTTGGAATTTTCTCAGTTTTTTCATATTCTAACATTTATTAGCCTTCATTTCAAGGAGTTCTTTTTAATCAAATGTAGCCTTTGAATATCTGAGTCAGTGTTAGGTCAAGTAGCAGATTTTTATATTCACCATTTGTTTAGAGAAATGGAACTTTTAAAAGACAGTCAATAAATCACTCTGTCACATGAAAAGTGAGCTAGGAAAAAAAGATAATGGGGGCGGTAAGACAATTACAAAATGCCAAATATATTCATTGTCATTCATTCATAAAACAGAAGAGAACCAATTTTAATCTTTGAAGCAAAATTCCAATATAACCTTTCTTCTCTGACAGTCTGAGCACCAACCTCAGTTCTGTTGCCTCTAAATATAGAAAAATCAGTTTAACTTAAGAACATGGGGCCAGAGAATGTTAGTAAGCTGTTTCTTAAGCTGCTGAAGTCCCAGTTTCCACCTGTACAACCTGTTTCTAACATAAAAACAAATGATGGATGGCAGTGCTATCTGGTCACCTCCCATTTATCCAGGGCAGGTCTCCTTTCTCTCTCTGTCCTCCCTATGATTAGGTCAGTAGATTAGCTCGTGGAAAAGCACAGGACCGGGGTCAGACACTGCAGGTCCTTGCTTAGACGCTTCTTGTCTGCATGAATTCCAGTTTTTAGCTTCTGAGTCTTATTTTTGCCACTATTAAAATTGGATTATAATACAGATTTTTCTGAAGTTATATGGAAAATTAAATTGAGTAGTTCTCAAACTTTACTCACAGCACCTGGGAAGCATTTAAAAAATCCAGATGCTCAAGCATAACTCTAGACCAGTTAAATGAGACAGGACCTACTACAGTTTGGTTATTTTTTTGCTCTCCAGGTGATTCCAATGGGCTGCCAAGTCTAGGATCTTCACTGAACTAGTATACAGAAGTTCCCAGTGCAATTCTCAGTCAGTGGTGATTGGAACTATGATGTCCCATCAAATTTCACAACAGCTTCTTAGAACTTCTCCACCCTCCCCAACTCCATCTGTTTCTGCTTTAACATTCTCCTTTTCTTTCTTATCTCTCCATTCCCTTTCTACTCCCTTAATAAAACAGCAATCTAATATCCTCAAAGATGCAGGATTGGGTAGAATATTACTCTATGTAAAACTTCACACTCCCTGGACTCAGAGTGTAGCATGCTGGAGGTCCAAGTGTCATCTTGGTACCCAACAATAACATGGGTACTTGGCTTGGCAAACTTATGCTAGGCCAAGCATGGAAGTACAGTTTCTGACCCACCATTTCCAACTCTGTTCATTGGCACAATATGGATGTTTTGATTACTTTCTTATATAACAATGTATTTGTACTCCAGTTCGTCTTTGTCCAGTTAAGCAAAAATCATCCTAGTTAATTTCAACTCATCATTGTCATGGCTACGGCAGCACAGCACATGGCCCAACAAAACAGCAAGCATCTGATGTGAAAAGCATTTCTTTCAGATTGCCAGACTGTGGTTTGTTTGCTTTTAACCAAAATGAAAATATAAGTTAATTAAGATGTGATATGCCGTGAGTCTGTCCTTAGTCAGGAAAGTACTGCTTCAGGAGAATGAGCGGTATTATTGCTACACATGTGAGCCACCTTGTTTTTAGATTGACATGCATTATATACGTGTGTCAACCATTCCCATTAGATTTCTGAAATAAAGATGAATAATTTTCTGCAAGACTTGTTAGATTAAGGCTAGGATTGAAAACTGACAGATGAAAAATCAAACCTCCCCAACTAAGCCAAACATTTGATCCAGATAATATGAAATTTCAATCTTGGCCTCTTTTATGTCTCCAAGTTCTTCAACCAGATTATAGCTCAGATTAACAAAACAACAAATAGGTTTCAATATCGTCAAGCCATTTCCCAGTTCATGAAAATAAGATTTTGAAGGAACAGAATATTAGTTTTTTCTCAACTTTGTTTGGTGTTCAATTACTTCAAAGAGTAATCTACACACGTCAGTTATTTCTGAATCCCCATTTACTTGTAAATTCCTTGTAAGCAGATATTTATAAGAAAATGACTTAACTATCTACATTTGCTTTGCTCTTCATTCTATTGGCAGAGAAGGGATTCCTACCCAAGGTTATGGCCAAACACACCACCCCCAACACTGGACAAATGAGATCTACTGCAGTTATTAGCACCAGACACTCAGTCTGGGGGAAAATGACAGCATGCCATGGCAGGGCCATACGGGACCACGCTCAAGAATGGGGTAACCATTCTGCTGTTGATGGGCATTTAGGCTGCTTCCAAGATTTAGCTATTACAAATTGTGCTGCTATAAACATGGGTGTCCATATATCGCTATGGTATAATGCTTTTAATTGTTTTGGGAAGATACCAAGAAGGGGAATAGCTGGGTCAAATGGAATCTCTAGTCCTAGTTCCCTGAGGAATCTCCACACTGATAGCCATAGTTGTTGTACCAGTCTACGTTCCCACCAACAGTGGAGAAGGGTTCCTTTTTCTCCACACCCCCTCCAGCATTTGTTATTGGCTGATTTGTTGATAATAGCCATTCTTTCTGGAGTGAGGCAGAATCTCAGGGTTGTTTTAATTTGCATCTCTCGAATGACCAGTGATGTTGAATATTTTTTCATATGTATATCTGCTGTTTCTACTTCTTCATCTGAGAAGTGTCTGTTCATTTCAGTTTTCCACTTTTGGATTGAGTCTTTAAATTTGGGGGGTCTGATTTTTTTGAGTTCTTTATACACTCGGGCTGTTAGTCCTTTGTCAGAGGAATAGCTGGCAAAAATATTTTCCCACTCTGTAGGTTGTCTCTTCGCTCTGTTGGTAGTTTCTTTTGCTGTGCAAAAGCTTTTTAATAAGATCAGGTCCCAGTTGTTGATTCTTTGTGATATTTCCTGGGCAACTGGGGATTTGTTCATAAAGTCCTTGGCTACACCCGTATCTCCAAGAGTTCTACCTATTCTATCTTCCAACAGATTTAGTGTTTCTGTTTTAATATTTAGATCTTTGATCCATTTTGATTTTAGCTTAGTGCATGGGGAAAGATACGGGTCTAGTTTTAACCTTCAGCATGTGGAGAGCCAGGTTTTCCAGCACCATTTATTAAAGAAGTTGTCTTTCTTCCAGTGAGGTTGTTTGGCCTCTTTGTCAAAGATAAGGTGACTGAGAGCCCATCAATAGCAGAATGGATAAAGAAAATGTGGATTTTTCTATACAATGGAGTACTACTCTGCCATAAAGAATAAGCTTGAGATATTCCTAGGTAAGTGGATGCATTTGAAACCATACTCAAGTGAAATATATCAGACACACATGTTTAAATACCACATAGTTTCTCTGGTGTGAGAAATTGAAGTGTAAATAAAGACTAAAATGTATTATATTGGGAAAGGGAAGAAAAATGTCCAAATGGGAAAGGGAACAAGGGAAGGGGAAAGGAACAGAGGGACAAGAGAAATAAGAAATGGAAGGAAAAAATGGAAACAAAGCTTTTCTAAATAGGGAGGGAGGAGGGGGTGAGGGGAGGGGAATGGGAAAAAAAAGAAGCAACCAGATATGTCATGTACAAGTACAAATCCCCTATGATTAATGTTATCACTATGTATATCTAAAATGTACCATTAAAATTAAAAAAAAAAAAAAAAGAATGGGGTAACCATCCAAAGGCAATGGAAGCAGGGCTGTGGTAACAGGAAGGAAGGTGACCCTTAATTACCAGCAGTGGATGTGATTTCTTGTTGGAACAACTCAGGAGGAACTAAGTCTGCCACTCAACAACATACAGTCACTGTGCCTGATCCCCTTGATAAGAGGGTTGTTGGGCCAGGGGACCTTACCCACAGGAGCTAAGGGTTGGTGGGTAAGGGAATTTGCAGTAGGCTACATGAGGGCCTCCCAGTTTTCCCCAAAAGTCAAAACGCCTGTAATACTGGGCCTTAATTTTTGGCCCAACACATTGAGGTTTATCTAGTCACTAGATGGGACAATGAAGACTGGATAACCAGGGGTCAGGCAGGTGAAAAAACAGATGCTTCCTTGTTCGCTTGTGTGTCTTTTCTATAATTTGTAAACTCTGTGTGGATAAAGCCTTGTCTTGCTCATTTTTCCATTGTCTCCCTAGAACTTCACAGAGTATGGTACAAATATATAACATTTTCATCAGCTCCCTAAAACCCACTGCACGTAAAAGATTCATGGAACCTATGATTCTAGGGCATTAGTTCAGCTTCATGTTGACAGAGGAAAAATAGAGTACTAACTTCACAACTCTGTCATTTTCAATTCTGCAGTATACTGTAACCCTCTTCTACTTCCTACAGCTCTCATTAAAACAAATGCCAAGTTTCCATCTCTTAATATTGTTCTATGAGCACTTCATGAGGGTGTGTGGGCTACAGAGGTAGAACCTTGGCAGAAACCCAGAATAAAAACAGCCAAACTCTAGCCAGTCTCCAAAGAGTGTGACGGCCACGGGAAGCAGGCCCTGCAGTGTGCGCTGTCCTCCCATGCTGGCTGCAAATGTCAGGAGCAGCACATTCGGTTGTGTTGCTCTCTTCAGGACAGCTCAGATAATTCTGGAAAATGAGTCAGCTTTTTGCCTCCCCCTTACTCCTTCTTTTTCAAAGTCAAAGCCCACTCTCGAATGATGTTTCTTAAATGTTGACTCAAGTACAAAATATACTGAAAGACAATTGTTTAAAGTCAGTTTACTAATATCTACCCAAAGAAGAAATAACATAATGAGTGCCAGCTTCCAGATGGGTTTTATGATTAATGAATTGGATTAAATCATGTCTAAAGTCCATAAGCTTCCTTTTTATATATTGAAACATTTACTTATTTTGGCCACTCACAGTTTCAATTAGTAAAGTAGGCATGGCACAGCAGCTATTTGAAGGTGATTTTAGTGAGGCAAAAACTATCTAGAATTAACTAAGACTAGAAAAAATTTCATCCTTCATCATTTTACCCCTAATAGCCCTCAGGAAAAAGAATTCAGAAAACTTGCATCTGAATTTGAGTTTTCTATTTGGTAAAATAGCTGAACTTGCAGATCACATCATCTCTTATTTCCTCACCAGCATAAAACAGGGATAGTATTTGTCTTCCTATTAATTCTGAAAAGTAAATGAAACAGTACTCAAGGAAACAGTTTGAAAAATACAAAATATTATGGACAAATGTATGATACTGCTAGAGCAAAAGTTCTTTGATATTTTTAGTCCATGTTTTCCCCTGATCATCCATGTATTTTTCTGTCAACAGTAGAATTTAAAACTAAAATGTTGCTACTTTCATCATTCGCACATAAGCAGCCCAAAATTTAATGTCAAGCTCTAAACCCAAATCCAAACGCAACTCATCTATGGAGAAATGATTAAGACACCGGCTTGTAGAATAACTGCTTGGATTGGGCTCTGTAGGAGATATTTAAGGTTAAATGCAGCCATAAAGGTAGGGCCTTCATTTCCCAGGACTGGTGTACTTGTAGGAAGAGTAAGAGACTAGAGCTCTCTTCCTCCATCATGTGAAGACACAGCTAGAAGGTGTCCATATACAATCCAAGAGGAGAACCCTCAGAATGAACACTCCCTTGCCAACACCTGGTCTTAGACTTGCCAGCCTCCGAGAATGAGAACAAATTCTGCCATGTAAACCATCCAGTCTCTAGTACTTTGTTATAGCAGCCTGAGCGGACTCTGACAATTGATGTCTGTTTAGTTGTGGATCCATCCTGAACCTCCTCCTGCCCGCTGGGAGTTGCAGCTCTGTATTTCACCACTCTCTAAAACTTCGACCTTCTGCCAGTTCTTCGAATATGGAGCTAACTACCATCCAGTACCATCCAGGTGCTCATGCTCTTCAGGTAACACCATCTCCTCCCCTTTGCCTTTCTTTCCTCTTACTGCTATTCTTTTTATTTTTTTATTTTTCTTGAGATGATACTCTTGCTAACTGTATTGGAGCTAAGTATCACCCAGATTTCTTCAATCATAGATGATGACCATAGATCTAGAAATGCTCTCTTGGGGGACTTCTAAAACTTGTGCCCATATGCAATGACACCAGATTATGCAGTCTGTTATTAAATATATTCAAAAACCAGTATACTAATATAAATTAATATGTAAAACAATTCTAAATCTGTTTTCTTACATCATCTTGATAAATCAAACTGTTTTTGCAAAACTGCTTACCAAGTTTTATATATATGTATATAATAGTGCAAAACATTTATCAAATTGCTAATAATTGTCTGCCAATTATTTGTTAATTTTGATGAATTGGTTTGCCACTTTTTAAAATTTTGTTGTAATAGTGCATTTTAAATATACATAATAGGGAATTTGTACCTGTACATGATATATCTTGCTGCTGCTTTTTCCCATTCCCCTCCTCTCCCTTGAATCCCTCCTCCCTCCTTATTTACAAATGCTTCATTTCCATTTTTTCTTTCTATTCTTTTTTTCTTGTCCCTCTATTCTTTCCTCCCTTCCCCCTCCCTTGCTCCCCTTCCTATCTGAACAATTCCTTCCCTTTCCCAATACATTTTAGTCCTTATTTACACTTTCAGTTTCTCACACCAGAGAGATGATCCAGTATTTAAACGTGTGTCTGATTTATTTCACTTAATAGTATGGTCTCAAGATGCATCCATTTACTTAGAAATGTCTCAAGCTTGTCATTCTTTATGGCAGAGTAGTATTCCACTGTATAAAAAAAACACATCTTTATCCATTCATCAGTTGATGGGCATTTGGCCTGTTTCCAAGATTTAACTATTAGAAACAGTGCCATGGGTGTGCGTATATCACTGTGGTATGATGCTTTTACTTCTTTTGGGAAGATACCAAGAAGGGGAATAGCTGGGTCAAATGGAACCTCTAATCCTAATTTTTTGAGGAATCTCTGCACTGATTTCCACAGTGGTTGCACCAGCCTACATTCCCACCAACAGTGGAGAAGTCTTCCTTTTTCCCCACAGCCTCTGAAGCGTTTGTTATTGGCTGATTTCTTGATAATAGCCATTCTTACATTTCTGTACACAAATAACAGACTCACTGAGAAATTAGGGAAACAACACTTTCCACAATAGCATCCAAAAAAAATGAAATACCTAGGAATCAATCTAATAAGTGGAGTAAAAGATCTATACATTGAAAACTATGGTACTCTGAAAAAGGAGACCAAAGAAGATATCAGAAAATGGAAAGATATCCCTTGTTCTTGGGTAGGAAGCGTCCATATAGTGAAAATGGTCATACTCCCAAAATTTTTATACAGATTTAATGCAATCCCAATCAAAATATCAATAGCACACCTCACAGAATTAGAGAAAACAATCCTAAAATTCATTTGGAACCAGAAGAAACCTAGAATAGCAAAAGCAATTCTGGGCAGCAAAGGCAAAGCAGGGGCCATCACAATACTTGACTGAAATTATATTACAAAGCCACTCTAATAAAAATAGCATGGAACTGGCAAAAAAAACAGACCTGGGGATCAATGGAACAGATTAGAAGATGCAGAAACAAGTCCATACACTCTTGGTCACCTTATCATTGACAAAAGTGCCAAACACCCTCACTGGAAGAAAGATAGCCTCTTTAATAAATGGTACTAGAAAAACTGGCTTTCCACATGCCAAAGATTAAAACTAGACCTGTATCTTTCACCATGTACTAAGCTAAAATCAAAACAGATCAAAGATCTAAATATTAAAACAGAAACACTAAATCTACTGGAAAATAGAATAGGTAGAACTCTTGGAGACATGGGTGTAGCCAAGGACTTTATGAACAAATCCCCAGTTGCCCAGGAAATATCACAAAGAATCAACAACTGGGATCTCATCCTATTAAAAATCTTTTTGCACAGCAAAAGAAACTACCAAGAGAGTAAAGAGACAACCCACAGAATGGGAAAAAATTTTTGCCAGCTATTCCTCTGACAAAGGACTAACAGCTCAAATATATAAAGAACTCAAAAAAAATCAGACTCCCAAAATTTAAAGACCCAATTCAAAAATGGGAAGCAGAAATGAATAGACACTTCTCAGATGAAGAAGTAAAAACAGCAAATAAACATATGAAAAAATGTTCAACATCACCAGTCATTTGAGAGTTGCAAATTAAAACAACACTGAGATTCCATCTTACTGGTATTCTTTAGGCTGCATTACTTTCTTTTACTTGCTCTTTCAGCTCTTCTTTTTTTTTAATTTTAATGGCACATTTTAGATGTACACAGTGATAACATTCATTATAGGGGATTTGTACCTGTACATGACATATCTTGTTGCTTCTTTTTTTCC
This sequence comes from Hystrix cristata, assembly GCA_004026905.1. Classification (NCBI taxonomy): domain Eukaryota; kingdom Metazoa; phylum Chordata; class Mammalia; order Rodentia; family Hystricidae; genus Hystrix; species Hystrix cristata. The sequence continues at coordinate 62,594 of PVJO010008890.1, forward strand.
CATTCCCCTCCCTCTTTCAGCTCTTCTAATGCCTTTGTTTCCTAAATTTAATTTCCTCTTCCTGGCATGAGTGTTGCTTTCCTGCCTGTACCCTGACTAAACATCCCTGGGCTAAATAAACCAAGAAAAATTGTGTTTGTCAGGGGGAGAAAACTATCCACAAATGTAAGTTGTAAAGTGTGTGAAAACAGTAAACTTTTTTCTATGTATAAATATCTAGGAACAAAATATTTGTGAGACCACTTTTTTAACAGGGGAAAATTAAAAACAACTAAGATCACCACCAAAAACGATTTATTACAGTATGAAACAGTACTGTAAATCAATTAAAAAGAATGAATTTGACTATATGCAATAACATAAAGACACTGATGACAGTAGCCAGTATGTGTTTATGATCATTTCCTCAAACACATCTCTCAAGTGATAGCAGTGGAATATGAAAATGCATAATTTATATCACAGTTATGTATTTATAATGTATGAAGACCTCCTAAACTTGAGAAGAAAATTATCAATACTGGTAGGAAATAGGAGAAAGACATGATTCACAACTCAGAAGATTCAATTGGTCATTGAACCTATGAAAACCACAGTCTCATTCATAATACAAAATGTAGAAGGTGCCTAAGACTTGTGCATAAAAGAGTCTCAGCAGCAAACCAAACTGAACGGAGCTCCTGCCAGCCAAAGATGGGACAATTTGGGGCACTCAAAAGAACGGCTGTAATGGAGAAATACAAATGAAATGCACAAAGATCCTTGAACTCGTAACTGTTCTCCAAAGAAGGGAGAGAGGAGTCTCATTGGTTTGTCTGGGAGATACCTGAGGTATCATTTTCTGAAGCATTAATAAAGGGAGAGAAGTGATCATTTAGTCTGTCTTTTCTGTACTGATTCCATTTCCCTGGAACCAAATAGTTGCTAAGGAAAATTATTCTTTTGGAACTAATAAATGTTGGAGAAAAGACGAACATAGACTTTTCCAATGAAAATAATGGACATAAACAAGAAAGCACTCTGGCCCAAAAGAGAAATCTCAAGAGGAAAAAGTCCCTTAAGTATTATCTGCCATTTTTTAAAATATTAGGAGGATTTTCAGAGTGCTGTGAGACATTAAGGAAGAATTTGCAGCCAGAACAAAAAAAAAAAAAGAGTCAAAGGAACAAACAAGGAAAGTATTAGCTGCAGAGAAAACTTAAAATTGAATAAAACCATTATACCACATGCCTTCACTGTGATTAATTTGTGTGTGGTCCTTACCATATAAATGTGAAATTATGGATAAACTCCATCATGATCCCACCTTCAATTTGGGTGTCTGGGAGAATGGGAAAAGAGTGAGAGAGAGGAGAAACAACTTATCTTCCATAGTAGAAAGACAAAGTATATCTAAACCCAATTAGCAAAAAATAAATGTGTAAAGCTAATTATTTAGAGACACAGAGGCAAGTATCAGAAGAAATCCTAACAGTTGAAACTCACTGTCTAAGAATGAGAATGAGTTATGGAAAGGTAAGGTAGTGCTATTTTCTTCCTAAGATTTCTAGAACCCTTTGATTTCTAAAATATATTTATATTTTATTAAGAAGTATCAGGTATAGCCATCGGATTAAAAACAAGTCAAAGAATAAAATAAGCTGATCCCTTTTGAATAAAAATGAGTAAGCAAATGCGTATTTCTAGAAAACACAATGGAAAGATGCACTCCAAACAGATGATGGCAGGTGTCTCTTGAGAGGGGAGCTTAAATATAACGGAGTGGAAAGGAGGTCGTTAGTTTCTACTGGGTACCCTTCTCCATTGTTTGAATCTTTTATGACATGAATGTATCATGTATTTCCTGTGTAGTGATAAAACTAGGCAGAAAAATGACTCTGTAAAAGAGTATCACCTTTGGAAAAATAAATGTACATGATCTCCCCACTTTCATAGTAACTTTTACACTTTTCTCTCTTTTTCCTAAACCTTGCCACAGCAATACCGCTATCTTTCACAGCAGTAAAAATTTAATATTCCTTTTTGAATTTTGTCGAACTCTTGATAATAATTTGACTATGAGAAAAATTATATCCCTAGTCATTAAAGAAAAATAGCTTGTATACTCGGAAATGTGTTTAACATTTCCCCACTGAGTCCCCAATTGCTCACATGTTAAGTTTTATTTAGAGAGGGAAGACAGCTCTAGTTTTATTGTCTAGTGTATGGTCTATGGAAATTTAAATTACCAATCACAAAAGTTCACGGTTCTTAACTCTTTCATCCCTTGATCTCTGATAGCTTTACCCAGGCTTCTCTCTTTTCACCCTTTTCTTTTTAACCTTTTATTTCTACTACACCAATTAAGGTCACTGGTTCCACATGTTTTTCAATCTCATAGTGCTATATAAAGATATTCAGATACTTTTGATCACAACGATATTGCTAGCCAAAGTTAAACAGTATTTAGAATTGGTAAGAAATGAAGGTAGGTAAAACTTTTAAAATATTTTAACTGTTTCAGGATAATCTCCGAATATTGATAATCCATAGCCAACCAAACATAACCTCATACTTAAGTTCAGCTAGATTTGGAAAGCACAATTTTTGGTTTTCCTAGTTTCTTAAGGGTTTAGCCCAAAGACATTCTTTTGTATTCAGAATGCTCATTAAGCATCATCCTAATAAAGACACTAAAACCAAGGTGGGCTCCATCATTTGCTGGGTACAGGGTACAACAAAAACTTGAGGCCTCAGCAAGGTCAGGGGCCTTCGTCTCTGCTTCCCTTTACCCCGAGCCACAGGGGACGTCATCCCTCGGGGGTTGTGCCCAGTACCTGGGAGGGGATAAGTGAGAGGGCTCGGTGCTACCAACCACCAAGCTGATCCAGCAGAGACCCCTGGAGGGAAGCTGCATTCAGAAAGATGAAATGCAGACACAGATTTAATTGTAGAAAATAACCTTTTTAAAATCCTATTAGGTCTTAGGACACTGTGGTGGACCTAATGTGGTCAACTTGAGCCAGAACGCCCAGCCGGACTGAGTTGGTGTGATGCTGGGCATACGAGATCCACCTGAGGGTTATTGCTGATGCAACATAAGGCAGAGTGGGAGCCATAGCATTGGCAGGCTGTTGCCCAGGAGAAGCTCTGCTGTGGCTGATTCTTCCGGAGGGGGCTCAGCTGTCCTCATCGAGGAAGGAGTTCAGGGTCTTGCTGTCATCGAGGATGGCTGCTGTTGCTTCAGAGGAGCTCTGGTTGTAATCTCTGCTGTGAGCATTGTATCCTGGTTCCAGGGACGATCTTTCCAGCCATCAAGTGCAGACACGGACGTACATGGGGTAGTGCTGTGGGCTCCCAGCCCTGAATTGGATCTTTTGGGTCTCCAGTGCCTAGATGGACATTTAGCACCTTCTGCGTTTGGCGTCTGGGTGAATATTGTAATCTATAAATGTCTCCTATTAAATCTGCTCTCTTATGACCATTGGCTCTGAAAACCTAACTAACACAGAAATTGGTACCAGAGAAGTGGGGTCCTTGCTGTGACATTGCCTGGCCATGTGGCTTAAGAGCCTTTGGAATTAATTTGGGAAGGTTTTGAGAGACCAGCCAAAGAGGCAGCCCCGGAATGCTCTAAATTTATTGAGACGCTGGTCAGAGCGTGGAAAGTCAGAGTAACTGATGGAAATGCTGCCGGTTAGGATGTGGCTTGGGATGCCTCTGTTGAGAAAGACTGCATCGGCTACTGGATCCCAGGCAGTATATGTGTACTTTGGCAGATGTTGGTCTGCATTTTGCTTGTGTTTGGAGATATTGCCTGGGTGGCAAGATAATTTCCATGTAGTCTGGTATTGGGACAGCAGCAGAGTTACTGTTGAGAGCTTTAGGCTGAGTCTATGTTGGAAATCAAGAGCAGAGAGCCAGCAGAGTAACCTGGAACATTGGGCCAGAGGAGAGATATGGACTGCAAGGAAAACCAAAGGACAACATGGATGCAGAGAGCAAACAGGACAATGGAAAAATGACCTGAGGTCTTTTACCAACAAGGAAGAGTATATTTGGGGTACAGGAGATCCTTTGGTGCATTTCTTAATGTTGCCGTGTTCTGTTGAAGTTAATGGAAACTAAAGTTTTAATATTTAAAGTTGTATTTTTTAATGTGAGTGAATATTGTATTGGTATATTGTATTGTTACAGAACAAATAAGAGAGACAGAATGAAGTTGTATGTTTGTATGTATATTTGTAATTTTTGTTCGTCTATTTCTAATCAGTGTTGAGAATTCTTTGAATATTGGTTTCTGGTGTGAGAATGAGTGCCAATAAGAATTGTATTGCTAATGTAAATCTGAATAGACCGAGATATGTTAACTCTTTATAAATCTGCCACTGGAGACTATGGGTTAAAGAAATGTATCTCGTTATCAAGTTGACCAGGGGTGGATTGTGGTGGACTTAAGGTGGTCAACTTGAGCCAGAACGCCCAGCCGGACTGAGTTGGTATGATGCTGGGCATACGAGATCCACCTGAGGGTTATTGCTGATGCAACATAAGGCAGAGTGGGAGCCATAGCATTGGCGGGCTGTTGCCCAGAAGAAGCTCTGCTGTGGCTGATTCTTCCGGAGGGGGCTCAGCTGTCCTCGTTGAGGAAGGAGCTCGGGGCCTTGTTGTCGTCGAGGATGGCTGCTGTTGCTTCGGAGGAGCTCTGGTCGTCATCTCTGCTGTGAGCATCGTATCCTGGTTCCAGGGAAGATCTTTCCAGCCATCATGTGCAGACACGGATGTACATGGGGCAGTGCTGTGGGCTCCCAGCCCTCAATTGGATCTTTTGGGTCTCCAGTGCCTAGATGGACATTCAGCACCTTCTGCGTTTGGCGTCTGGGTGAATATTGTAATCTATAAATGTCTCCTATTAAACTTATGACCATTGGCTCTGAAAACCTAACTAACACAGATACTAATGATGAAGAAAGGCAGAAAAGGGAGGAGAGGGAAAAGGAGAAGAAAGAGAAGGAAAAGAAGAGAAAGGGAAGGAGAGAAGGAAGGATAAGAGACGAGAGGGTAGGATGAATAATGAAACAGAGTTCAGTTTTAGTCAGTCTCAGCAATTCTACTGATTTCTTCTTGCAGATCAAAAGTTTATTTCAGCTACATATGATTAGACAGAATTCATACAATGCAATATCAATTATTTATATCATTAGTCACATAACTAATTTGCTGAGATTTCCTATTGCAAAGCAAGCAATACACAATTTCATATATAAAGGCTGAATGCATTTTCTGTGTTTGAGGGCACCAGGAAACCTTTGTTTCTAGACCTGTTTCTATGCAATTTTACTTTCGTAGTGTATCCAGGCACACAGACACAAATACAAACATATTGTACTGACAGTAATATTTATACAAACCTTTTTATTTACTGGTTGAACTATAAAGACTTACTTTGTTTATATCTAGCTAAACTTCAAAATTGTAAAATAACATTTATGTTCATTATCCAAAAAGGTACTTTTATTGGGGCTTTTACTACTTTTCAGTCCCAAGCAAGACAATTAAATTCATCTAAGAAAACTAGCAAGATGTATTTTTAATGATGTCCCCTCTGTGTTACCTCTAACGATGTCCTAAGTGCTATGAAGAATCAATTCAGCAGTCTGTTTGCCTTCTCAGTTTTGACAACTGATAGCAATTTTAAAAGATGTTTTTATCCTCCATCTAGTTGAGTGTATGTGGTAGGTGATTGTGATGATCCAGAGTGCCTATTGTGAGCTCCGTGTGGTCTAGGTAATATGTACTAACACTCCTAAGAGCCATTGGACATAAATGTTACTTGTCCCCACTTTCCTGTTCAACAGATGAAGAAACTGAGTCAAGTAGATCAAACGACTTGATCGAGGACAAAACAATCTCTTAAGTCTTTTAAGCCTACTTCTGTGTGACTCTGAAAGTGGTGTTTCCTAAGCAGATTGCTGCCCCCCTTCCAGCAATGGTAACACTGTATTTCACAAGACAGTTGTCTCTAAATTCCATTTTAAGAAGAGGTTGAGGACAAATTTAATTAACCTACATGTGTTCCAGAATGAGCTTCCTAACATCTTTAATTGCCTCTGCCTAAACTTAGCATTCTTTCATTGAGCTTAAATTTGGGAACTTTAATAACAATAATCTCAGCTTACACACAACAGTGTGAAGCCTCTGAAGTTGTCTATTATTTTATTAGGACACATTTGTAGTACACGGTGATTACATTCTTCATGGGGAGTTGGTACATGTACATCATGCATTTTAATTCTTTTTACTGCCTTTTCCCCTCCCCTCACTGCCCCCTCCATCTCTTGGTACCCTTCCCATTTCCAAAAGATCTATCTTTAGTCTGACATAAATCCCAGCTGGAGAGGGGTACAAGATGGTGTTCAGGCCTACCATAGCAATATAATGTCCTGGGACCTAACAAGGGAACAAGGCCTAGAAAACGAGAGCATCCTCCTTCATGACAATTGGAAACTGTAGGACTGCATAGGTAGCACCACTTCCCCCATTATCCACCTGTACATTCCTCCCCCCCAGGGGTGTGGTGACAGATACAGTGCCCAGCAGTCAACCAGGAACTCAAATTTTAAACAACTAAATATCTAATATCTTACAATATTTTGAAATGGAGACGTTTTACTGCTTTGGACCACTTTTAAAGATCAGAACTGATCAGAGGCTATTGTACAAATCTCTTTTCCACTAAGAAACTACCTTAGGAAAAACATTTTTCAGAAAATCACTGTATAGTTTAGGTATTGGAAAAGTTTGGAGGAAAAATTGCCAGTTTAGTCTTAGTAATATTAATAATAGAACCTGATAAGTTGGATATTCACTTTTAAATTTTTTTTCAAAGGCCTACCAGTAATACTGTTAAATCACAAGGAATTTAGTAAGTAATTGTGGACTCAAAGATATGAAATGTACGCATCTGAGCCCAATCTACTTAACATAAACAGTTAAGCTATAAAACTCCAGCCTCTGACCTGCCTGATGTCAGCACACAGCATGAAGACGCAGGGCTATCATAACCGCAAGGAGAAAAAAGATAAAAACACCCAGCAATGTTTTTCACTGTTTAAGTTTTATTCCACCATGGATGGGGGGGATATACTTTTGTTTCATTAAAGAGGAATTCATTTTTCCTAATTGAAGTCATTCCTGTTTCATTATCAAGGCATTTAAGTATGTTTTATTGTGGTAATTCACAATCATTTTTGAATCACAAACCCTTTGAGGAAGCTGATGAAAGCTTTGAGTCCAAATTTTTGGAAACACGGAACCACAGAGATTATGCATAAAACTGCAGTGATTCATGAACTTTGTGTATAGAAGCTACTTGTATCTTTAAATACTTTACATACATATATCTGCGTGCATGTGTGTGTACACATACACATATAGAATCAAAGATCTGCAGCAACTTGAGTACAAGACTACATTGTGGAAAAAAATCACATTCTTATATAGTGATTTACTATAAAAATCAAACTTGTAAAGCTTTATCTAACCAGTGGGATTTTACTGAATTCTGATAAATGTAATGAAAACACTAAAGAAGATGATATTTTAATAAAGCACAAATTAAAATATATTAGGATTTCAAAAAATATTTTAACATACTATAGAAAATAACTACAAAGCACAGAAAACCTTTTTTTTTTTTTTTTTTTTTTTTTGGTGCTGGGGATCGAACTCGGGTCCTTGTGCTTGCAAGGCAAGCACTTTAACCACTGAGCTAAATCCCCAGCCCCCAGAAAACCTTTTTTTAAATAGTCAGTTCACTAAATTCAGCAACAATGATTTCAGGGTGCTAACTACTGTAGTTTTCAACACCTTGCTTGACTTTGAATTTGAATCTACCTAACCATAGGGACAAGAAGCCCCTTTTTTCCCATTCTTTCTCTCTGCCAAAAACATCTGCTCATCTTCCATGAAGACATGGACTATCTCAGGCTCAAAAGCACGCTGGAAAATGCTGCCTTGACTTTAATGGCATGTGCTTCTGCAGGGTACAGTAGTGAGAATGGAAAGGCTTTGACAAAGGATGGCATGTGTGGGAGGGAATACTGCCTCTTCAAGGGGCTGCTTGATCTGATTCATCTTTCCCTCTTTCCCCATGACAACCCCACAGTGAGTCATTCAGCAAGGAGGCTGTTCAAAAGTGCACATGCACACGCGTGCACACACAGGCATGCACAGAGTAAGGTCTCGCCTGTAAAGAACACCTGCATCTGGCGGTCTGCAAGGCTAATGCTCTTCCTGCAAAAAGCGAGCAGCTGCCCTAGGTTTTTGCAGGGAAATTAAATTCTTCTCATTTTTCTTTTCTGCCCCTGCAAGTTAGAAGCAAACACTTGCCACCTGGTCTCTTTCTGGTCTTTGGCACTTCTCTGAATGCTGAAAGAAACCTGGTGGGCCAGCCAATGAAAAGTGCATTTCTAAGGCCCAGATTAAAAATAAAAGTGAGGTATGCCTTACTCATGTAACTGAAGAAAAGCCTTAGCCATGTTACAGCTTTATTATTACATCCCAGATTGTGACTCAGTCAAAATCAGTGAGGACAGCCAGCTGTATTTTCTAACACTGTGTGCACATCTGCTTCCCTTGAGTTCCATCAACCATTGTATCCACAGCGCTGGCAAGACGCTCTATAACATTTAAGTATTCGTGTTTGTGCTATTTCCTGAAGCAGATTCTACAACACCTTTATGTCAGAAACTAGATAAGCACTTCTTTAATACCTGGGATACAGTAGGTCCTCAGTAACATAATGCTGCTTTTGTTGAAATGAAGTCAAATCATGACATGCGTTTAAATAAGGTTACAAATAGCTTATAAACCCGGGACTGTTTATCAAAGAGCTTGTGCAGAATTAAAAGAATACAATCATTTTATATACGGTAAATGAAAGTACACATAAAATACTTAGCATAGTCATGTAAGTACATGCAAAGGCCATGGTCAGTTGTTATCTTGGTGGTTATATTCACCTCATCAAGTTTAGCTCTTTGTAAATTACAGGAGTTCAACAAATATTTGACTACAGAGATGAGACAATTCATGAGAATTATCTCAACCTTGCAAATGGATTTTTTAAGTAATTGCCCACCATAAATAAATTACATGATTGATAGGAGTAATATTTATTTAGTGTTCTGTATATACTAATATTTCAACAGAAAGATTTTGTGGACCATACTCCCATTCCAGCAAGGTAATCTTCCCATTTCTTGTATCTACATATCTTACATTTTAGGGAGGATTCAAAATAAGTAAGTCAGGGTCCTGTTTACATTTTTGTCTCTCTCAAGACTGCAGTTTATCATTAGCAATCTCCAGCAATTATTGGGCTATGTGCAGTGACAAGTACTACAACAGGAGTCCAGGGTTGTACTTGGAATGCTACAAGAACTCAGAGAAAAGGGTAAGTAATAAGTCAGGTTAGGTCAGGAAGGCTTTGTAGAGCTGGGATCCAAAGACAGAGTGGCAGAGAGGAAGGACATCCTTGAAAGCAGGGACAACATAAGCAAAAATGAAGAAGCATAACAATGTCTGCTTTGTTCAGGGACTGGAAATAAACAGATGGATATGGCTAGAAAACAAGAGGCAGCAGATAAGCAAGACCAATATAAATTCCTTTAGTGACGAAAACCCCTTACTTAACATAAAAGTGTATAAGGACACTATTTTTTTTTTAAATTGCTAGTGGTACTGGCCTTTATTCAATGGACATGAAGCAACAGTGAAATGTCACAGAAGGTGGAAATGTTTAGTACCTGGGTCCTTTCCTGTTAGTAATTCTGCATGCAACACGACCGTATGCACCTCAGTACCCTTACCTACAGCAAAACAAGGGCTGGCTAATAATCTCTAAGATACCTTTTGATGTTAAAAACTCAGTGATTTTAAGACACAAGTATGAAAAATACAGCTTAACACAGAACAGATATTTGGTCTACACAGACATGTTGTGATCTACAAGCCAGGGTGGCACACAAGGATGAAATCAACA
>PVJO010008891.1:0-72596 GCA_004026905.1 Hystrix cristata
CAGGTTGTGGCACTCAGCCATGGCTCCAGTGAATGGACTTCAGCTTTCTCAGGGCCCTCTATTCCTAGGGTTCCACTCCTTGTCCTCTTCCTCCTCTCTTCCGTCCTTTCCTGGGAAGGCATCTCTGGGAGCCACGGCCAAGGGAGGTTGCTGACCCTTGTTAAACAGCCTTACTCCTCCTGGCCCTTCCGGGTGTTTCTGGCTGGAGGGGACAAAGTGTGCTGATCATTGTCACATTGCCTCCTCGTTTATTCTCTCCCTTCTGATGCCTGGACTGGTCCGAAGACTTCCTGCTCCGTGGGTTCTCAGTCTCAGGGAGCTTCCCTGGTCTCCTGTGGGGGGCAGGGGTATGCCTCCCATTCATGGGCCTTGCTGATAACATCCTACTTGGCATTTGCATGTTAACCGTCCGGACCCTTCCTTATCTTCCCTTCACATCCCCTCCACAACCCTCACTTCTAGCACGGTGGTGTGGCCTTGTCCCTGCCTCCACAAGGGGATTCAGCCCACCAGAGCTCATGTCTTTTATCTTGGCTCTTTCCCGTACAGGTCTTCCCCAGTGCCCCGAGGGCAGAGCGTTTTGAGCCGGTTCTAGTTAATTTGGCTATTGCGTTCTAGGAGCAGCGCAAAATGTGAAGGTTACTACTCGATCCCCACCTTCAGTGGTTTTCTGCTTTCCATCCATTGTGTCTGAATTTTCAAAACAACCATAGGAAGCGGGTTTATTAGCCTCCTTTCGGAGATGCAGGAGCTGCGGCACAAGGTTTAGAACGCTGGCATGTGGTCGCCAGGATTTGAAGAGCAACTTCTCTAGGGAAACGCCCTATTTAGGATGGGGGGGTGCGAGGAAGAGTGGGCGCGAAGCTCAGGGTCTGGCCTTGGGGGCTTTTAGTTACGCCACACCTTTTCTGCAGAGTTCCCTCCAGGGTGGGGGCTTTGGGCTGGCGTCACTACTGGAAGCAGGGACTTTAGAAGCGGCAGATACAAAGCTCCGCGTGGCAGAAAAGCACAAGTGTGGAGAAACGCGGGCCAAAGGAGGCCCTGCCGGCTCTCGGGGAATTGCAAGCCTCGGGGCGTCGCGAGTGGCGCGGCTGCGGGAAGCGCCCGCGGCGCGCAGAAACTGCGTGGAACTACTTGTCCGGAGCGTCTCTCAGGCCTGGGTCCCAGCGGCAACCCAGCAGGGCGGTTGCACAGGGCCCCACGCCCGTTGCCAGCTCGCGGGCGCGGCCACGTGCACCCCGCCGAGCTCGCACGCTCCGCCGCGCCGGGCCGCGGGGCCACCGGCAGGCACGCGCGCCCCCCGCGCGCACACACTCCCGGGCACGCACACCGACGGCCCAGCCCACGTCCGCCACGCCCCGCCCTCCCCCGCGCCCCGCCCCCACCCTCGCGGCGCCGGCCGCCGCCCTCCTATTGGCCGCCCGGCGCGTGACGCGCGGCGCCTGGCCCCGCCCCTCGTCAGTCACTCGGCGGAGGCGGCGCTGGCGGGGACTAGTCTCGTCCGGAGACTGGCAGCAGCAGCGGCGGCGGCAGCGGCGGCGGCGGCGGCAGCGGCGGCGGCGGCGGCCCGAGCTCGAGCCCTAGCGGCTGAGGGCGGGCGGGCGGGCACGGAGGAGGGAGGGGGCCGGTCCGCGAAGACTCTCGGACGGCGTTTCTCCTCAGAGCGGCGCGGGTGCGGCTGTGGGGGGGCTGGGGTGCAGCCCATCCATGACCATGGGCGACAAGAAGAGCCCGACCAGGTACCTGCTCCGAGCCGAGGGGGCGGAAGGGGCGGGCGGCGGGGCCGGCGGCGACTAGGCCCCGGAGCCACCCGGCGGGGGAGGCGCGGCTAAGATGGAGATCCGGGGGCGGGGGGAGGCGGCGGCGGGAGGCGGTGTCGCTCCCGTTCGGGGCCGGCGGCCGTGCGCGCCGCAGCCATGGCGGCGGCTCCTCAGCCGCCCTCCGCCGTCGCCGCCGCTCCTCCCAGACAAAGGGAGATTTAACCAGGTGGGGAGGGAGGAGGGCGGGCCGAGCCTGCGAGGGAGGGGGAAGGAGCCGCCCCCCGCCGGCCCGGGCTGCCCCCGCGCGCCCCCTCCAGATCCGGCCGCGGTCCCGCCCGGCCCCCCCGGCCCCGCGCTGGAGTCCACAAGTCCGCCCGCTTCCTGCGCCCGCCGCGGCCCTTCCAGGGCGCCGCGCCGCCGCCTGGCGTGCGAGGCGAGGCGGCCGGGCCGGGGCGTGCGGGGTGCCGGTGGGGGCGCCCGGGTCCTGTCCCCGCGGCCTCTCCCGGACCTCGGAAAGGGTGGGTGGGTGGTCGCCCGAACGAAGTTTCCAGCGCCGGGTTCCTGCGAAATTAAGACGGCTCACCAGCGCCTGTGTTTTGCTTTCTCTCTCTCCTTTTTTCCTGCTTGCTCTGCGCCTCTTTCCTCCTCTTTCCCCCACTGCTCCAAAGGCCAAAAAGACAAGCAAAACCTGCCGCAGACGAAGGCTTTTGGGATTGTAGCGTCTGTACCTTCAGAAACAGCGCTGAAGCCTTCAAATGCAGCATCTGCGACGTGAGGAAAGGCACCTCCACCAGGTACTTGAAGATCTGTGTTACCTTTTGTTAAAGGACTTTATTAAGGTGGGAGAGAGAGGTGGTTAACCATACTTTCTACCCTCTTTGCAACTTGTTGATTATGGCCTTTTCTGCATCTGGGGGTGGGTGAGGTGTTTTGGGTTGTGTGTATTCCGTGTTGGGTGCAAAGCCTCCTGTTCGTTCACTAAATGATTTATGGGAAGGAATTTTCCCAGGTTTTCCTATTTCAGACACTGAATTTGACACTTGCATCCTTTGGCTTGTGGGTATTGGCTCAGAAAGAGAGGAAGCAGGGCTATTGCTGTGGATTATAGGACACTAGACCTATTTATTTTTGCTGTGTGCAGAATGGGTTTAATTTGCCTGTCCTGAATTATTTTTCTCTTCTCTTGAGCATTTTAATCGTGGTAGTGCAGTAAGGCTGGTTGTGCTTTTCCTGTCCTGAGCTGCAAATATCTGTTACTTCCTTACACTTGAAAATAAATGTTGGGAGTTTAATAAAGTGCAGTTTTTGGAAGGCTGAGTTGTGAGGTTATTTATTTTTGGTTACTTTGTATAGAATGGTGAGGATTTTGTAAAATGATAAAAAGTAATTACTGTATTACAGTTTATTTAAGGCTTCATTATGGTAAGAATGTTGAAAGAATTTTCGTAGTGATAATGCTAAACTGCATGTGATATCAGAACAACTGTTGTAGATTTAACATTTCAGTATATTTGGGATGAAGTGTCAAAACTGATTTTGGGGTCTTCTGGTCATCTTAACTTTTATTCTGAATTTCAGTGATAGTAAGAGTTTGGAGTGAAACTTCCTGGTGTCATTTAGTGGACAGGAATTGGGGTGTGGATGAGCCAGTGAGTTCTTAGAAGATCCTTTAGTACCTACTAATTTTTTTTAGGACTTATTTTTAAAGTTGATTGCTAAAATTCTGATCAGGTGCTTGGTTTTGAATTGGTGGTGTTTTAGTGTGACCGTTTTGTAGTACTCCATAGATTCTACTAGATGTTGTTTGAGTGACTGTCCTGTTAAGGTTGCATTGCTTTATTTATATCTGGGATTAAATAGGGTATTGGACAACCTAAAAACATATAACTGGGATTAATTGGGCCACTTGGTGGTAGAAATGTTCTGTGAATTCCACTTAAGTAATGAGAGGTATGAATAAAACAATTCAGTATTTCCCCATAAGTAAGTAGTTCTTTTTTTCTAAAATAAATTCATGTCAACTTTTTGTATTTTCATAGAACAGATTTAGTTAAAATGAAAAACCTATATTGGTGGTTTCATAGATTGTGTTTTGCTATCTCAAATAGGGGATTCCATCAGATGGCATGAGTTTAGAAATATATCTGCTACTTAAGGCAATAGTGATTGTATATTATTTATGAGTAATGTTTTTTACATGTAGAATCCCTCAGAGGCCAAACCTCTTTATTGTGGTTTTGCTTTGAGTGTTATAGATGATGTTCAAGTAAATGACTAGGAAACTGGTAAGAACTTGAGATCCTTACTGGTGAAGAGAAACTTAAACCAAATTCAAAAGTTTACATCTGATTTATTGCTAGGAACAATTATCTCATAATGAAATACAGTTCAGTTTTTATGTGTATTTGACATAAATTTGACTCATCAACTTTTTGGAAGCATGTGGAGAGTTTTTTAAAAAATGTGTAAACCTTTAAGAGTTACAGATAATGGTAAAATTCAGTTTTTAAACAAATACATATTGTTAAGGTGGGGTTTTTTGTTGTTGTTGTTGAGATAAGGTCTTGCTGTGTAGTTCAGGCTGGCCCAAACTCACTGTGTAGCCCAGGCTGGCCTCAAACTGGTGGTGATCCTCCTGACTCGGCCTCTCAAATGTTGAGATCACAGATGTGTGCTACTACACCTAGCTGCACATTAAGGTATATTAGAGTCTATTCAGGAAAAGGAAAAGGAATAGGAATTCATGTAGTGTATTCAAGGCTGTTGATGTAATTTTTTGATACCAGGATTTGAACATAATTTTACTGGTCTGAGACCTAAATTATCGTTTCAGGACATTTTTACCTGGCGTAAATTTATCTTATATTTTGGTTATTGTCAATACGTAGTGGTTTAGTTCCTTGCAGAAGTCATCATTCATCAGAAATGCAAATAGTATTTTGGCTTTCTTATATTATGGATGGGCTTCATGTGGGCAGATGAATGACAGGTTTTCATCCCTTCCTATCCATTATATTTCTTTGGGTAATTTATCTGTTTTTTTAGATTATTGCAGTGCTTTTCCTTGGGCCTTTTCTTGCCTTTTTTTTTTTTTTTTTTTTTGGTACATCAGAGGTCCAGTGTGAACTAGACATTTTGTGTCATGTGTTGTATTAGCCAGAGTTGGTATTGATGGCAATAGAAAATTTGTGTGCTTGTGTGCTGCAATCCTGGGTATCCAACCCAGGCTTTTGTTCACCCCAGACAAACACCCTACCACTGAACTACAACCTTAGCCCCGCAGTTGGATTTTGGATGTGGGGCAATAGGGAGAATTGTTGATTTTAGAATAATTTGTTGACTGGTGTGCAGAAATTGTGTTTTATTACTGTACAGTAGTGTTTTGTGTTTTGACAGCCTTAGCCACGTAGCTAGAGTGTGGTCGTTTTGGAGTTTTTGATCATTGTTGTCTTTGTTGTCACTATCATCTGGCAGACCAGCCAGCAAAAAAGCTTTAAATTAGTGGTGGTCTAGTAGGATACAGTACTGTAATGACTCTTTGAAGACAGAGTTGATAACCTTAATTTGATTAGGGAGGTGGCACCATTGATCCAAAGAACATTTATTAAATTTCTAGGAAATAGAAGATAGTGCTGAAGGTATTGGTGGGGTGCGGTGTTAATGGGATAGTTAAGACTTGAACTCATTTAACTGTAATCCAAATTATAAATACCCAGCAAGTTCGAAGGCAGTGGTTTGGGTCACCAGCACTTAAAAAAAAAAAAAAAAAAAAAGGTGAGATAATACAAAGTGGGATGGCATCGGAAACCAGTTAGGAAGATCTCCCTGCTATTTGCTTTGGACAAGGAGAATTTCTACAAAATCATCTGCTAGCTCTTCACTAGTACTGGCACGTGTGTCAGATACTAATTCTGCAAGTGTAATTATGAAGGTAATTCAGAAATAAGGACCTAGTTTCTTCTTTTTGGAGCATCATAGGGCAGGGAAAAAGGAACCTCAGAAAGTTCTAAGGGACATTTAAGGAAAAAAGGAGGGGAACTTAATATATATTGTCTGCTTGAGCCAGACATGGTGGCATACTTGGGAGGCTGAGGCAGGAGGATCATCAGGAGTTAAGAGGCCAGCATAGATTACTACTGAGTTCAAAGCTAGCCTGAAAACACAGGGAGACTGTGTCTCAAAAAACCCCCCAAAAATAAAAATACTAAAAAAAAAAATAGTCTACCTGGAAGTTCTGAGGGCAATAGAGATACATATTTATATTTTAGATGTATTATCAAGTACGTGTTGGGTGTCTGGTATAGTACTTTGATATAATTCTTCCAAGTATATTGTCCTCATCTGTAGCCCTTGGTGGTTATTACTGTTTTAACACTTTGTTGAGGTATGGTTTACATATCATAGTATTCACCCATTGTAAATGTAATTAAGCAGTTTTTAAGGTCATTTTAAAGAGTTGTGCAGCCATCACCACAATCCATTGCCATCACATTGGTTTTCATTCTCTTTTGCACATACTTTGACATGTTCTAAGTTCTTTGACACTAGAGCATGGAGGAGTCTTAGGGAACTGAGAAGGTTGTTTTTCCACAGTGCTTATATACTCTAATGCCTTACAAGGTGGAAAATACAGGAGAGAGAGAGAGAGTGTGTGTGTGTGTATGTGTATGCATGTGCAGGCGCGTGTGATGGCAGGTTAGTGGGAAAGAAATACTGTCCCTTTCTTAGGTGAAAGCTGAAGGAGTATTTCTCATCCTGCTCTACCAGTCTCAAGAAAGAGGATACTAGCTCTTAAAGAAAACTCTACAAATATAGAATTTACCTAATGCTCTTCTCCTAAGTTGAAATTCTCAAGTGTTGGACAGAGTAACTTCCTGGACCTGGTGATGAACAGATTTTATTTTTGTGGTCTTGCTGTTTCTCTCAATGTGAAGTCTGTAAAATAAGAACTGTAGCTGGGCACAGTGGCACATGCCTGTGATCCCAGCACTTGGGAGGCTGATCTTGAATTTGAGGGCAGCCTAGGGGAGGCTAAGTAGCTTCTTTGAGCCAGCCTGGGCTACATAGTGAGACCCAGTCCCAAAACAAAACATTGCTGTATATTGATAGTGTTTCTTTGCCAGTAGAGATGTGTTTTTAAAGTACTATTTAAATTGCATTTGCTTGGGGCTGGGAATTTAGCTCAGTGGTTAGAGTGCTTGCCTAGCAAGTGCAAGGTCCTGAGTTCAATCCCCAGCACCAAAAAAAAAAAAAGGACTCACTTCTGCAGCACATATACTAAATTGCATTTGCTTGAAAAATTCGAAAATTTTTACTTTGGCTAATATATGTAAATTTGGAACTTTTCTAGTCACCTGCAGATTTTATTATGCTGTTGAATTGACATCATGTTTTATTTAATAATTAATTAAGTACTGCTTCTATGAAAATTTTTCTTTATTTCTGTCTGCCTGCCTTTCTTTCTTTCCTTATTTATCTCAGTCTTTTTTATTTTATTATTTTGAGACAGGGCCTTGCTATATAGTTCAGGCTGGCCTTTAACTCACTATGTAGCCCAGACTGGCCTTGAACTCATGGCACTCTTCTTGCCTCAGTCTCCCAAGTACTGGGATCAAAAGCGTGTGTCACTGCACTTGGCAAAATTTTACTTTTTAAAGAGGTTTTTACCTATTTATTTATTTATTGAACAGGATCTTGCTGTGTAGTCAAAGATGGCCCTGTGTTCATAACATAGCCCAGGCTGGCCTCAAACTCGCAGTTGGCAATCCTCCTGCCTCAGGCTCCTGAGTGCTGGGATTACAGGTGTGTGCCACCACACCTGGCTGTTTTTCAAAATTTTAATTGTAGACAAGTAGAAGTGAGTAGAAGTGAAGGAAGTCTCATACAACTCCTAACTTTAAAAAAGTTTATATTCACGGTGATGAAATTGCAAGGGTTGAGGAAGGAGATGTTTTGTGTATAAAACATTTTCCTTGATAATTCTCATTCTTTGCATTTGTAATTTTGAAGTTTTTCCCATAAATTCAGATAACTGATAACTCAGAGTCCCCTAGTCATGGAGTACTGTATAAGTTTTGTGAGAAAAAACAGCATAGAATGATCTTTACTCAAAATTTCAGAGGGCTTTGTCCAGTGATGCTTTTCAAAAAGGAAAACTTCCTGAAAGGAGAGGAGGTACCACAGTAGGGTGGAGCCAGGCCTTGCAGCGTTTCCTGGGAGGCCACAAGAGCACTTTGGGCCTTAGGTCACACAGGTTTTGTTGTAGTGTTTGTCTTTCATAAAAATCTCCCGTAAAACACATCAAAAAATTACCTCTGTCTTCCAGATCATCAAACTTTATCAAACCTTTCAACCTCAAAGTGAGTACAAAAGCTGGTACAGTTTTAAAAGATTACTCTTACCCAGGAGTGGAGTAATACTTTATTTTGTATGTGCTTCATATCGAACTTGCTGATTTATTGGTCCTGACTTGATCTTACGTGTCCTTGGTGACCCGAAGTAAATTACCTGGGTAGTTGTGGTCATTTGGCAAGTTTTTTTATTGAGCACACAGCCATCTGGCTCTGAGCGTACACTGGTGGAAAGATATACAAATCTGTGTTCTCATGGAGTTTGAACTACAGTGGAGAAGAAGAGAAAGTAAGCAAGTGAACAAAACAAAACAAGGTGATTTCAGCTAGTGGTGAGGGCTGTGAAGGTGTTAGAGAGGCATAGGGAGGTACAGGGTGCTGAGAGCTGAGTGGAGGACTAGGCCTGCTGCACGGACAGGGCTCACATGTGCATTTGCCTTTTTAGGAAGCAGTAACAGTACTTTCTTTGGGAGCCAGGGGATGGTTATTTCTGTTGGTGTGCCTGCATTGTGTTGCTTACTGGGTTGGGACAG
Organism: Hystrix cristata; assembly: GCA_004026905.1. Taxonomy (NCBI): domain Eukaryota; kingdom Metazoa; phylum Chordata; class Mammalia; order Rodentia; family Hystricidae; genus Hystrix; species Hystrix cristata. The sequence continues at coordinate 8,644 of PVJO010008891.1, forward strand.
TTCAGAGTTGGAGCCTTAGGGCACAGGTTACTAAGCTTTTCTTGGGTTGTGGACTACTCTCAGGCCAACTAAGTTTGTAGTACATTCTAGTCATTGGGAATGGGAGTTTATGAATGAATTCAGTTTTACATTATTCAGGTGGTATATACATTTGTTGTGTTCTTCAGTAGGTGTTGAAGAAACTCCAAGATTTAGATAATTTCCTGAAGTACTGTAGTTCAGCAGATTAATTGTCAGAAGGAATTGAGTTTCTGGGCACTTTAAGTAAGTAATGCAGGTCTCTATGCCTCCTTCAGGACTTGAGCTACAGTCTATAGTCTTTTTGGCTCTCATGTTCTCTTTTGCTCCATCACGAATACTTTTCTCTTTGCAGCATCCTCTTTTTGTACTTGCCGAAAGGAGTGTACCATTAATTTGTTGATTAAAAGTTTGAACACAAGCATTTGTGTAGAGCAGTGCAGAAATCCCAAGTTTAAAGGTTTAATGAACTTTCACCAAGTGACCACATATTTGTAACTGGCACTCAGAGTTTTCATTAGATTCTTAAGAGAGACGTTCCCAGAAATCCCCCCTGCTTGCAGTATTCTAACTTTTATCACTGGAGAGATTAGTTTGCTTGGTTTTTGAGTTCTGTGTGAGTGGAATCATAGTGTATAAACTTCTAGGTCTGGTTTCTTTCACTCGTTGTTCGTAACCATCCATGTTGTTGTATGCAATTTTTGCTTACTTTACCATTGCCATTTTACCTTAAGAATATCTTAGAGCTCAACTTTTTGTAGGCAGATCTTTTCTTTACATACTCTAAAGAGAGGACCTCATTTTAATCCTTCCCTCTTTCTTTTTTTTTTTTTTTTTTGAGACAGGTTCTCACTGTGTAGTCCAAGCTGGTCTTTTACTCACTATGTAGTTCAGGCTGGCCTCGAACTTGTGGCTATCCTCCTACTTCAACCTCAAATGCTGGGATTATAGGCATGCACCACCATGCCTGGCTTTTTTTTTTTTTTTTTGGTTCTCTCTTGCTGTACTGGGGATTGAATCCAAGGCAAGCTAGGTGAGCACTCTTAACAATGAACTACATCCCTGCTGCTTTTTTAAAAATATTGATTTGAGGTAGAGTCTTGTTAAGTTGCCCAGGCTGGCTTTGAATGTAGAATCCTCCTGCCTCAGCCTCCCAGGTAGTCGGGATTACAGGCATGTGCTATCATGCCTGATGATTACATACCTACATTTTGAACAGCTATCACTTCTGGGTGTAACATGGGACCTATGTAAAAGCAGTTAAGCTTGGTGTGTAGTTCTCCAGAGGCAGTAAAAGAAATCAGATCTTTGCTTCTCAGGAGTAGTGTTGTTCATCGGTTATTTCTGTTTCAAGGCATTGCTTAGGTAAGTGGAAAACTGCTTTTGAGGAACTAAGCTAATTTGTGAAGAAGAGCATGGAAAAATAGGCAGTGGTAGGAAGCACTGGGGTGGCATGGAATGATGGGTAGAGATGGGAAGTGCTTTGTAAAGATTAAGGACAGTTTCTGAGCCTTCATCAGAGAAGACCTGATTCTGGTTTTTAAACTGTCTGTGCCTTTATGATCCTCAGTCATCAGATTTGTTGTATAGGCTTGATAGAAGTCAGCTGTTAACTCTTTTTAGGTGTCATTGGTGCTATTTCCACTTCTTCCACAGGCTGCTAATTCCCAGGTACTATTTATTAAACCACCCATCACTGTCCTTGTTATGTACAGGTACACAGGACAAACAGATGAATCTGCTTCTTGGGCATTTCCATTTGAACATCTTAAAGGAAGTTCAGATCCCACAGGTTGAATAGCTGAATTTATCTAAGAAAGTGTTTTCTGAAATGCTAAACATCGATCCCCAGCAGCCTCCCTCACAAAATGAAATGCTAAGCATATCATTCCCATTCCTGTTTAAAATTATCTCTCTGTTCTTATTACCTTTAGGATAAAATCTAAATGCTGAGTATCACAAGGACTTGTTCTTTGTTCCTTTCTTGTTCTTTAGAATTTCTGCAAGCAGCTTGCTACCACTCCATGGTATGTTTTTTGTGAAACTGCTTAATGTTTTCCGAGTGCAGACCATGGTGTCTCACTTCAATACCTCCATCTGCTCTTCCTCTGTTCCTTTTTGTGTCCTAACTCACTTCTGTTTGTCCTCCTGGATGTTTTAAGAAGCCTTTTGGTCCTCCTCCAGTCAGCATAGCTGTGTCATAACTCTTAAAATTTTTATTTGATTTCCTGTTGGCCTCTGTCACACTGTCACCTTTTTTTGAGGGCAGGACCTTTCTTTTCAAACCTGCATTTTCCTTTGTCACTTACCAATGTCAGGCTCTTGGTAGGGGTTCAGGAAATGTATTCTATATAGGATAAGTGAATATTGTCAGAAGTTCCAGCATATTAGGGCTTTTGTTTTGTGTGTGTAGTGTTACTGGATTAGGCAAAATTGTCTTTGTGAAGTACACCTGGAAAAGTAAGTATTGCTGTTTTTTTTCAGTTTTGTTTTCTACACAGGCACTGGAACTTCAGCATAAGACTGCAGCCTGTAATGCTGTAGACCAGTAGTGGCGAACCTATGGCATGTGTGTTGTTTTTCTTTTAAGACAAAAGATGTTGATGTGTGACTTGTTTTTTCTGAACTAAAACTTCAGTATTAGGGTTTCATTCCAGCATTGGCACTTTGTGATAAATAAGTGGGTTTTGGGTTGCATTTGGAACACTCAGTCACTTAAAAGGTTCGCCATCACTGTGGGCAATGCATTTAAAGTAATTCCTAAGAGTGAGTTTTAGCTTCAGAGTTGTGGCATGCTTGCCCAAATAACATTGACTGTTAATAATTTTTTTTATCTTTTTATGGTTGTCCAGTTGATGATTGCAGTAGCCAGAGGTCATATTACAAAGTCTGGTAATGAGCCAGGGGATTGATCACATGGTATAAAACCCGTTCTCAGGAGTCAAAAATAAGGTGTGATAAGGAACTAGAATCATGTAAACTGGCACCTAAGAGAGCTTAAAAGTGGTTACAAAACATTCTGAATATTGTTAAAATCTCATAGTGGCCATAGTTCTGCCATTTTCACATATGTAACTTGATACATGGTACTTTGTATGCTTCATAGTCACATATTGTACACTGTACCACTACTGTGCTTTGTTAAGTAATTTGGATTAATTTCTTCTGTTAACTTGAAGTCTTAAACTCATTTATTTAGCTGTATTTTCCTTTCTATGAAGTGATTGACAAAAGTGGTCAAATGGTACCAAAAATGAATTCTCAGTAAAGGCAGTGCAGATATACTGCTGTAACTCAGAAGTCATAAATAATTGAAATCACAGGATAATCAGTTGAAAATTTCATTTTTAAGCAGGATTAGATAATGTTTTCTCCTCTCTTTTCAGCTTTCTGCCAATTTAGAAAATTTGCTTAAATTATTCTCTGGCTAGGAAAAGAAATTAGTGGAAGGGATATATAAAAAAATCATCTTAAGATTTTTCTTTACAATTTTAGGAGCATTAGCAATACAAATTAACAGGTAACTTTGATAATCTTTGGGAAGTCAAGGTGATGCCAGTGCTAATTTCACCAGCATATCGGGTGTTATAATACATACAGTACAGTGCATGGTAGTTAGTAATAGGGAAAAAAACAAACCTGATGAGTGCTTAGAACAGATCAGATGTCATATATAGGCTATGAGGTTTATTAGCTATTTGCTTTATTCTTTTACAAAATGAAATGTTTAGTATTGTAAGTGCTAATTGAAGTTGGGGAGAAAGTATGAACTAACCCCAAAGCTACCTTAAGCCAGAAAACAAAATTTACTGATCTGCCTAGCCAGTAATCCGGAAAGTATCATTTGGATTCAGGGTATCAAAAGAAGAACTGACAAGAATTAGGTCTCTTGTCATTTGTCCAGTCCCTGGATCATTCTTTGTTGTCTGAAGGTGGGAATACTGTGATTGGCCAGGCATAACTCAATCTTCAGAATCTGTTACTTGAAAAAGGATAGTGGGACACTTACTAAGTGGATAGAAAATTGCTACCACAATTGAATAAACTACTTTTATTAATGAGTTGGTATTCATTATGTGTTCACTTGTGATTGTGAACTATAGTTATCTGGTATCACTTTTCATGTCTTATAAATTTATACATTTTTAATGTATGGGTAGAGGGAAGAGAGAACATCAGTGAAGATTGGTAAAATCTAAAGGTAGTAATAGTCTGTAGATTATTTTCTTTTAAGTTTGATTTGGTCATAGATTCCTTATTCTTTCAGTTATGAAGTAATAAATACTACATAGGAAACTTTGGGGCAAAACAAAAGCATAATGAGACAATTGTCATTTTCAGTCCAGACCTTGAGAATTGTTATTATTTGTCGAGTAGTATTTATTTGCTGATTGGACCACCAATATTTAGCTACAGCTTCTTAAGTGGTGTGCTTTTTTTTTGGTGCTGGGGATTGAACTCAGGGCCTTGCGCTTGCAAGGCAAGCACTCTAACCACTGAGCTAAATCCCCAGCCCCAGTGGTGTGCTTTAATAAGCTATTTCATTGAATTTTTAAAATGAGGTGGGTAGTAGTACCATGTGGGAATGGGAAAATCAGGCTCTCTGTGTATTTTAGTTAGTTACTTCGTTGCTGAGACAAAATATTCACTGTCCACATGTTAAAGGAGGAAAGGTTTATTTTGGCTCATAATTTGTAGATGTTTCAGTTCATAGTGAGCTGGCTCCAAGGCAGGGTGGCATGGCAGAGGAGAAATAGTCCATGGCAAGCAGGCAAGAGATGGCAGAGCAGCAAGTAGCAGCAGGGAAACAGCACAAGTAGCAGCAACAGCAGCAGCAAACCTACCTCCTCTCCCTTGTATCCCATCCAGACTTTTGGGTGGTGCCCCCACATGCAGGGTAGGGCAACCTTAATCCCAGCACCACATGCTTAACCCCAAACTCACACACCCTAGATCCAGCCACCTCTGAAAAGCCCCACCTACGACTGCATGAGGCTGTGGCAGGGGCAACTAGTTACAAGCCATAACAGCATAATAAAGAACAAACTGAGTCTTTGATTTCAAAAGTACACGATGTGGTTAACTTTGGAGTCTTTAAGGGAGAAGTTTTGTGAATATGTCATGGTTTTAGGATTCTTTGTTTGTAGAGAATTACTACAGCAAAAATGTAGTTTCTTTCTGAATTGTTTTTATTTGGGGAAGAACCAGAATAATGAGTTCCTTATATATATAGAATAACTAATTCGGCCCCTATCAGCCACTAAAGAACAATTTTGTATACAAAGGAATCCTGATTTAATGTTCTTATTCTAAATTTGTTTATGGTAATGGTTCTCAACTGTAGCTTGAATGAAAATCACCTGAAAGTCTTATTAAACTTACACTAAAAGCCAAGTGTGGTTGTGCATGCCTGTATGTAATCTCAGCACTCAGGAGGCTGAGGCAGGAGGATTCATGTGAGTTTGAGGCCAACCTGGATTTTACGTAGTGAGACCTTGTCTCCAAAACAAAACAACAAAACAATAGCAACAGAAACATACACTGAACATGGCTGGGTCTCATCCCAGAATTTTTTTTAAGTAGTTCTAGCACAGGGCTTGAAATTCAAACCAGTTCCCAGGTAATATTGATGCTGCTGGTGCTGCTGGTGTGGGTAGCGTTTTGACAGCTGCTGGCTTAAGTGACCTTAGGTTCTCATAAAGAAAAGCAGTGTTTCCTAATGAAGTTGAAGATTTTGATGTTGTGGACATGTGTTATGGCATTTCACAGTGAATTTAAGAGAAGTAAGCAACCAGTATTTTATGATCTGTGTGTGTGTGTAGGGGGGTGTAAAATCTAGATTTGGCATTGGAGCTGATTCTTTAATTAATGAATACGTTGTGCAAAGTGTAGTTATAAATTGAGGGACCATATCAGCTAAACTTCTTTCACATTCTAAAATCAGTTATTATCTTGCATTATTAACAGTTGAATTTGAGGTAAAGAATTAAAAAATAGCTTCAAGGTAGGAATATGTGTGACCTGTGTGCACATGAAAATTTCTTCTGTCTATACTGATTGCATCATTGGTGTAACAAAAAAAATAAAAGTTACCTACATAGGGATCAGTACGGAATTGTTAAAAATAATGGAATAGCCGAGGTGGGAGATATTGCAGCTATTGAAAATGTTTAGATTTCTCATAAATTGCTGATGAGAATGTACAATGTTATATTCCATTCTGAAAAATAGTTTGGCAGTTTCTTACAAGACTAAACATATGCTCATCATAAGATCTATCAGTTGTCCTCCTGGACATTTATCCCAGACAACCAAATGACCTCTACTAGGTGAATGGCATAGTGATAATAAGGAGTACTGTTGAGCAACAGAAGTGACAAAGTAGTGATACTTAGAATAATTTGGGTGGATCTCAGTGGTGTTATCCTGAGTGAAAAAAGCTAATGTTAAAAGGTCTTATTTATACTGTAGGAAGCCATTAACATTCTTGAAACAACAGAATTATAGAGCTTGCAAACCAGATGAGTGTTTGCCCAGGGGTTAGAGCTGGTGGTGAGTCTACATGTTTGATGTTACAGCTTGGGTAAGGAGGGACTGAACTATCCACACATGAGTTCAGGACTAAGTGTGCTGGGTTGATAGTAGGGCCTGGTCCATGGGGAGGGAAGGCTTTACTGGAGGTGAACCTGGAAATCTGGCTCCTTCCCTGGCTCCTTCTTTTCTTTCTGCTTCCTGGCTAAGGTGACCTGAGTAGCTTTCCTTCCTCGAAGCCCATCCACCTTGCCATTTCTGTGTTTGAGCTGGCCAACCATGGACTGAAATTTCAGAAGTTGAGCCAAAATGAGTCTGTTCTTCCTTTAAGTTAGGGGGGTACTGTATCAGATATTTTGTCTTGGCGATCAGCAAAGTACCTAAGATTGTACCAAAATAAAATAATGAGGGTTAAGTTCTAGTGTTCAGTAGCACAGTAGGGTACAACAACCTAGAATTTTATTCATTTCAAAAGAAGTAAAAGGAGTTCAGATGTTCTTAGCACAAAGATGATAAATACTTGAAGAGATGGGAATGCTAATTACAGTGATTCAATCATTACACGTTGTATACAGGTGTCATTATCACTGTATCCCATACATGTGTACAATTTTTAGTCCTGTAAAACTTTGTACTCTGTAGCTCAGGCTGGCCTCAAACTTGCAGAAATCCTCCTGCCTCAGCCTCCTGAGTGCTGGGATTACAGGTGTGCACCACCCTGCCCAGCATGTGCTCTTTGTTTTAAAGATACCTTGTTTGATCTAAATCAGTGCTGTCCAAAATAAATACAAGCCACATATAATTTTAAACTTGCCTAGTAGCTGTAGGAAGAAAGTAAACAAGCCAAATTGCTTTCAAGAATGTATTTTTACTCATTTTACCTAAAATACCATTTTCAAAATGTAACCTATTGCAGGCCTATAATCACAGCACTCTGGGAAGGGAGGGTGAGGCAGGAGGATCCCTGTGAGTTCTTGGCCAGGCTGAACTACACAGTGAGACCCTGTTTTAAAAAAACCAAACAAAAATAAAATTTCAGTAAGGTATTTTACATTTTTATGCTGTATTCAAAATCTTGTGGCTGTTTGTTAGTTTGAGTGCTTAATTCAGACTAGGCATAATTTCAAGGGTTTAGTAGCCATGTTTTGGCTAGTGGTTGCCATATTGTAGATGAGACACTGGGAGCCAGAATCTTGTGTTCAAAAGTTTGAGTGATAGTTGCTCTTTCATTTGCTAATCTTGCGACCTTGGACTGTTTATTTGAACCTGTGTTTTAGTTTTTCATTTATGAAATATGGAAAATACCTTCTTCATAGGGGTGTTATAATGATGAAATGAGTGATGAATGTAGCGTATTTTAGCACAGGACGATATACACTGTGAACACTGTCATACAGTGATAGTGTTACGGTATATTGTTTATTTAGGGTAATCATTCTAAAAGCATTACTGATTGATTTTGTGTTACCAGTGGTGGAATATGAAATAATTCTCATTTTCCAGGATTACAGATTACGGTTTGGGGGACACCCCCTCTCCCCCGTTTTTCCTTTTCTGGTACTGGGGATTGAATCTAGGGGCTTCACAATGGGCTAACCCCCTTGCCCTTTGTTGTTTATTTTGAGACAGGGTCTGGCTAAGTTGCCTAGGCTGGCCTTGGACTCGTGATCCTCCTGCCTTCGCCTCCCAGAGTGGTATGGTTGCAAGTGTGCACCACCATGTCCAGCTGGGACGCTTTCAAGTTATAACTTGACTGAATGGAAAAAGTGATGCACCAGGTCCTTGAACATTTAGACCATATGTCTCAGGATATCCTGAAATGCTGTGTACCGCATAGTGCTTTATATTTTGCATGTCAGTTTTATGTCATTTTTACCCCCAATGTAATAGAGCAATAGAAAGAGAGTTGTTACTCCAAATTCCTCAGTCGAAGAAGCCCAAGCTCAGAAAAGTAAGCTTGATTTCATACCCAGTAGAGTAGAAGACAGGTGATTTAATTAAATGGACAAATTAGCATGGTACCAAGTGTTACTTTTAACTGCATTGTTTCTCTTCCACCTTTGTCATCTCAAAGAATACATCATCCTCTTCTAGCACCATTTAGATTAGAGATGGACAGTAATATAATGCCATTTGAGCAGTTACCCTGCTCAGAATTATCTTATTAGCCTAATCAGATCACCTGTAATACGAAAATTTAACATGTCTGTATAGATTAGGTGATTTATTGTTGCTGTGTTTCTCTCTGTGAAGTTGAATGTTTCTCATCAAGTTTCTTGGAGAAGTATATACCCATTAAAATGGGCTAAGAAAATACAGTATATACTGTCTTAAAAGCAGATTCTTTGACATGCTCTTCATTACTTGACTTATTCAGAAAATTACACAATTCTCTGAAAGAACATTGTGTGCCACCATTAAAATCACTGGGGAGAAGCATTGGGTTTGTGAATAATTGACTATTCCCAGGCAGTGGTGCAGTGGAAGGACTTGTCTCCTGGGCAGAATCAGACCAGAGTATGTATCGTTAGGTGTTCAGGCTCTGTGTTCTATCTAGTACTGTAGATTTGGCTTTTAACTATAGGGGTTGCCTTTGTTTTCAATTCCTTCTCCAGTTAAAATACTGAGGAAGTCATAGTACATGCAGTTTGTTCTTAGATACTATGGGACAAAATATATCACAGCATACTGTCAGACCATCTTGACTTTCGGTATGCCCCTTGAAGCGTATTTGTAAGGAGAGGAATTTTTTTTTTTTTTCCTGCCGGGGATTGAACTCAGGGCCTCGTGCTTGCAAGGCTAGCACTCTAACCACTGAGCTAAATCCCCAGCCCGATTATTATTTTTTTGTACTCATCATGGGAGAAGAAATAGGGTAGGTAGGTGGGTAAAATGTTCTTTGCCTCTTGGATTTCATTTTTTCTCTTTTGTGTCAGCATGATTTTACCTGGCATTATCCCATTTTCTGTCTACCCATCCTTTTTTGTAGATTAAAAGGCTATAAGTCTTATACATAGCGTCCATCAGAGTTTGTAGCAAGACTTGTTTCTTGTCCAATCTCAACAATGTGAAATTCTGTGTTTAGTTTTTGTGTTTTATGCATGTAATGAGTGTAGAATATGGCTATCCTGATTGACTTTAGGGTGAAATTTGATGTAATTATTTTCAAAGATTTCTGTTGTGGAGGGAGGAATCTCAATGTGTGGGATTTCTTAAAAATTTCACTATGCACAGTTTACGTTACTGTAATTATGAGTAAAAAGTACTTTATATATGTACTAGAGGTGCATGCTAGGTTGAGATATAAGACCTGAGGTTGCAATTAAAATTTGAAATTTCCAGAGCTAATTATTTCTGTCTTCTAGTTTTAAAATATTGTGAATTATCAGTTTGGGCAGTTTTAAAAGAATAGCTTTATTGAAAACTTACTGTAATGTACTGTATTCTACCATTATATATAAATAGATTCTGATTTACTTTGGGTTTTCTGAATAGAAAAGTTTTATCTATTAAATTTTTGGTAGTGTTGAGTTTATATATAACTGAACAGTTTTCTCATTTATAATGTTTTTATTTTTAAATCTTTCTCTCTGATGTTCCCATTTTAAGATACTAAACTTAATTCAGGCTGACCTAGAACTAGATTCAGTCTGTCTCCTATTCAAGATGTCTGAGATTAGGAAATCATGGCAGAACACCTGGTGTGGAAGACAAATGTGTTTCTAAGTATTAACTGGCATACTGCAGCCCAGGGCAATTCATACATAGATCTTCATTATACGGTGTTATTTAATTAAAAGAATGACACTGATATCTTTTTTGAAAAGAATATTTACTACTGAAATAGTTAATATTGACTCATGCCCCACAGCAAAGCTCGTTTGTTTTTTTTTTTTTTAATTTTAATTTTTTGGTGCTGGGGATCGAACTCAGGGCCTCGCAACCACTGAGCTAAATTCCCGGTCCCAAAGCTTGTTTTTAATAGAACAGGTGTACTTTAGATGTTTTTCCTGCTTTTAGCTTTTATCTATTGAACATCAACTGTTTGGGTTATGTGCTGTAACTCAGACCTGCAAGGGACTTAGTTCATTTAAGAATAGTGGAGCACAGTTCATCAGAGCCTTAATCAGTGATCTTCTACCCTGCCCAGTGCGGATAAGGACCTGATGTTTAATGGGCGTAACATATAGTTGTCTCAATATTAAGCCCATCTCATACGTTCATTTGGTCCTATGATGTATACACAGATGTGCTCCCATTTTAACAGGTAAGGAAACGATGTTTAGAGGTAATTATTTCTAACTCATTTATTAGTAGAGTTGCCCTTGACACCATGTTTTTTCAGCTTAATAGGATTACCTTTCTTTCTATTATTTTTTCTATTTTTTTTTCCCTACTGATAATGGCATTGCAGTGTACACAGCCACACAATCTTCGGACAGTAATTTTAGAGCCCATTCATAACAGATAACCAAATTGTTCAGATTTTATTTCTCTATTATTCCTCCTGGTGCTACTACTTTGATTTATCTCTTCATTATTTCATTTTTAATCTCAGTGTATAACCTAATTAAACTACAGGCTTTTGTTGCCCAGACCTGTACCCGTATCATTGTAGTAGTCTTAAAACTGGTCTGCGAAGTCTTAAGTCTATTATGATGCCTAGAAATGTCACTAAAAACACACAGATCAAGTAACTTGTCTGCCTAACAACCTTGAGTGCTGTACTTTCTGGTCAAGCTCATTAGTGTTGTCTGAACTGTTCTGCCTGCTACGTGTACCTCTAAAACTGTCTGAAAACTTGTTAATTATTGCAATCAAGTAAACTATGGCTTCCACTTCAACACTCTTTTGGAAAACTAATTCTTTGATCAGTGAAACATTGTTGTGCTGTATTTCTAGCATAGCACAGAATCATTTTGTGCTGGAATTTTTTCGTTTACATTTGTTGCCCCGTATCTAAACTTGAAGCCCTCAGGGACAGAGACAGTAAATTGTTAAATCTTCAGAGGCAGGGTCTTACTGTGCTGCTTTTGTATTCTTCAGTGTACCTTTTAGAATACAATCAATCCATTCTTGTGATCTCTTACTTAAAATGATTTCTAAGATAATTATGTTAGATGTTGATTAACCCTTTTGGCAGGTGGGTATGTTCTCTTTAAAAAAGCCAAAACAAACAGCTTGGAAATATTGCCAGCTAGTTTTCTTCCTCACTTTAGTTTCTAATTTTACTCTTTGTATAGACTCCATTACTCTTATTAAGATGGTTCCTTTGATTATCTGTTTCCCTTCCAAGTTTATACCTGCTTTTCTACTTAGAACTGAGGCAACAGTTGATGGCAGGATATGATTCCTTTGAGGCGTGTCTTGTTTTTAAAAGGTTATCCCTCAGGAGGGCTTCCAAAGAATGCCCTCTTCTGATTCACTTCTGTGTGCTCACCAGCTGAGGGTTTAGAAACTGCAACTAGGTTCAGTTTGCCCCCCACCTTTTTCTTTTTTTGTTTTGCAGTGCTGAGGATTGAACCCCAGGGCCTTGTAAATGCTAGGCAAACACTCTACCACTGAGCCACATCCCTAGCCCCCTGCAACTAGATTCAGAAAAATGGCTTATGCAGGCAAAGGTAGAGTAAAATGAAAATCATGAAGTTCAAATAGGACTCAAAATGGTTGTAATTCTCTTAATAAAAAACAGTTTGGAGGGATGCTGGGGATTGAACTCAGGGCCTTGCACTTGCTGGGTAAGTGCTCTACCACTGGGTTAAATCCCCAGTCCCCAATAAAATATTTTAAAGAGATGAGCTAGAGAATTTTTGAACCTAATAATTTAGATGCTGCGATTTTTTTTAAGGGGTCCTACGTGATCTTTCCCCTTTTAGCAGCACTATTTTATAAATGAAGTCTCTGAATTGTTTAGTAATATTTTCAGAACACTTTGTACTAATGTGAATTTCATGATAGAAGACATTTCTCTTAATGAATTGGGATGCTTTGGTAAAGAATTTGTTGGGTTTTAAATTATTATACATTAACAACCACTTAATTATTAGAGTACTAACTTTCAGAGTAAAGATATTAATGCTGAAGCACAAAGTGGGTTTCTCAGCAGACGTTACATAGCAACTTGTAATCTCAGTACCTAGTTTAAAAAAAAAAAAAACAGGAAATGTTCTATTCAACAGTGAGTAAATTTCATGAGCAGTGACCAAATTGATCCTTAGGGAAATTTTTGTTTGCACAGTAAGTCCTCAGCTTACGAATGGGTTACATTTTGGTAGAACTTTGGTAATTGGGATTCATTTGTAATCTGACAAAGTGAGTCTTACACAGTATACTTGTGAAAGTTTGCACCTTGAATGTTTGAGAGTCAGGGATTTACTGTAGTTTTATCAATGCCGTGAATCAATTGGATTCTCTTGTGGTTCTCAAAGATGTGTTTTTAAAATTAATTTTACTACCCTGATATTCACAACATCGATAAAAATAGTGCTTTTTCTTGATTATCAGTGTAATCTTTTTACCTTTTAGTGTAGCTGTCACTTGCAAGTTTTTATTTTTATTTTAATGACCTTATCAAGTAGGGTGTAATTATTCCTATTTCTGTATCATTTATCTCTGTAATTTTGTATGAAATAATGCTTTATAATTGACAGATTTTTGTTTTCTTGATTTGTTCGACTGCCTTGTCTCCAAAGCCAAATTCACATTATGGCAGCTTTTTATGTTCTCCAGTGTAGTGTAGTGTGGAGCATCTCTTTAGGCTCTTAATAGAATTTTGTGTGTGTGTGTGTGTGTGTGTGTGTGTGTGTATGAACTTTTTTTGATAGTTCTCTTTTTAATTTTTCTGTTAGTGCTATAATGGAATCAGACTTCAGAGGAAATAGGTGAGAGCAGACCTTTTAACTTTAAATATATGGTTGTGTTGCTACTCAGTCTTATATTTTAAAAGTTCAACTTATCTGGATTGTAAATTGAGCAAAGCTATCTGGATTATACTTTGATTTGCAAGAATGTTAGATATACTGTGTGGTGTTACAGTGTGTATATTCTTTACTTTAGAGAATAGGTTTTTGGAATGGTGGATGGGTTATTTTAAGAGTTAGTATCTGCAGTGTGTATATAAATTAGAATTTTTCTACAATTTTCTGTTTGAAGATGTAACTTTACCTTCAGGTTAGCAGAATCTTTGGGTTAATTTCACTGCAGTTATGCATATGAACGAACACATTTTTAAATTCTTGTCATGGGCTGTAGTTAGAGAAAGCAAAGTTTTTTGGCCTCTGCCTGTGCTGTATAGCAGAAATCAGCAAAAGAATAATGAACAAGAAACAATCACAGCTAATTTTCACTTGTCTTGTATGACTTGAAATTTCCTCATCTAAGTCCCAAATTCATTTTAATCATTAGCTTTTACCCTTTTCATTAGTCTTAGCCTCATCTTCCTTCCCCTGAAAAAAACCCAAAAAGACAAAAAAACAGATCAAAAAATTCCAAACCTTAGAATTAAGGCTTTGGTGAAGGAAATTGGTTTATTTTTCTTCCTTACTCTTGGATTTCAAGAACAGACTCGAAAAGGAGTGAAAGAAGTCACACTTCTCACTATGTCCTGGCCATGAAAACTCAGATGAGAGGAAGCAAGAAGGAACTAACTATACACAATTGAGTTTTGAATAAACTCAAGCTGTGTTTCTTTCCTTTCAGTATATTTTCCTGTGCTAGATGGAAAAATATTTAGACCAGATAATGGTCTGAAGATAAGGAAGGAGAATAGGGTTACTCTGCTGTTGAAAATAGCATAGTGACCCCAAAATATATGAAAAACTTACTCCAGTATAAACAGGCGAGATGGACGAGCTCTTCCAGTCATTACATGAAACTTGGACAGTGTGAACTATTTATGAAAAGTTGCACGTTATAATTTATGGAGTGCTCTATTGTCACTGAAAATTAGACTGAATGAAGATAACAGCATTTTGAAAATATGTACAGTCTAATAAACTAGTGAAAAAATAACTTCTCTGTACAAAAATATGATTTATTTCTAGTATTTCCAGAATACCTCCTCAGATAACTACTAACCTTGATTTTATCTTCTGAGTTTAGCAGATGCTAAGTAGTAAAACATGTACAAGGTGAATTTTGTAGGCTAATAGGTAATTTTAGTGTTAGCCTTTAAGAAAAACCAAGAATATACTGCATCAAGAGAAAAAGCACAACATTTGCCACCTTTGTTCTTAAGTCTTACTAAAAGTATACTTGGCATATTAAAAAACCTCACATTTAAAATCCAGCCTGGGACACCACCATGATGGAGATAATGATCACGTCTATCACCTGAAATTTTTCTTTCCTGGCCTTTTGTATTCCCACTTAGCTCTTTAATCGTTTCTGTCACTCTAGGTTAGTTTGCATTTTCTTGAATTCTTTTATGAATGTATTTAGTCTCTTTGGTCTGGCTTTGAATCAGCATGCTTATTTTGAGATGCATCTATGCTCTTTTTTATTACTGAATAATACTCTATTGTGTGGGTAATCTGCAAATTTGTACATCCATTTGCTAGAAGGCAAGGCATTTGAGTTGTTTGCAGTTTCTGGCTCTTACAAACAAAGCTGTAGTATATATTCCTGAACAAAGTTTTAACTTTTAAGAAATCACTAGACTTTGTTGTCCAAGTGATTGTATAATTTTAAGTTCCCACCAGCACACTGTGTATGACAGATCCAGTTTTTGCACAACTTCTCCAATCTTGATATCAACTTTAGACTTCTGGTGGGTGTCTAGTGGTATGTTAGTGTGGTTTTAATTTGTATCCCTGTGATAACTAAGGATGTTGAGACTGTCTCGTGCATATTTGCCATCTATATAATTGTTTTAAGTGTTCATATCATTTACTTGTTTTAAAATTTGGTTGTTTGGCTTCATGATTTGTGAGAGTTCTTTATTTGGATAAATGTTTAGATTTCGATAAATATTTTTAAAGTAGCAGGCTTACTAATTTTGAAGAAATTTTTAGTTTCTTTTTTTTAACTCTTTTCTGTCATTTACAGAATCCTTGCCAAACTGTAGATCATGTAAGATTTTCGTACCACTTTGCTTTTTAAGTTTTACAGTTTTACTCCTTACATGTAGGACTTCGGCACATTCTGAGTTACTATTTCAATGCCAGTTTGTAAAGGTGAGATAACTTATTATTTTTTTAAATTTTGGTTGTCTAGCTCTAGTACCATTTGTTGAGAAGAATGGTTTCTTGAATTGCCTCAGCATCTTTGAAAATCAGAGGATATTTCTAGACTTGATCGTGTTCCAGTGACCTGTTTTTCTTTACATTGGCTCTGTGATCTTCATTGATGTAGCATTATATACTAAGTTTTGAAATCTGGAAGGGTAAGACCTTCAAGTTTGTGCTTCAAAGTTATTTGGTTGATTTCAGCATTTTAAACCGATTTGACAGTACAGTGACAAATCCCACTTTGTCATGAAGTAGTCTCATCATTATCCATGTTGGAGTATATTTATACGGCTGTTTACCTCCGTGTTCATTAAGAACACGGGTCTGTGATTTTTTTTAAACCTTATAAAATTTATGCTGGGTTTTATATTTAGGAAAATATGAGTTTCATAGAATGAGTTGGAAAATATTTCCTCTTCAGTTTTCTAGTGAATTTGTATAGAATTGAGATTTCTTCTTTAATTGTTGTTTGCTAGACAGTGAAGCCATTTGAGCTGAGAGTTTTCTTTGTAGGTATGTTTTAACTACAAACTCATTTTCTTTAATACGTAAAAAATGTTTGAATTTTTTTCATTGGTTGGAAAGTTGGAAAGAAAAAAGAAAAGTAAGTTGGTACTTCGTAAGGAAATCAGAATATATCCATTTAATTGAAATAAAGTTATACCCAATATTCCTTTTTTCCCCCTTCTGTCATTCCTCCCCTTCCTTTCTGGTGGTCCTGGGGTTTGAACACCAGACCTCAGCCTGCTATGCAAGCACTGAGCTATATCCCCTGCACTGTTAAATTTACTTTACTAAATTGCTCAAGCTAACTGGGATTAATAAATGTTGCCATCACACTTGGCTCATCTATCTTTTTAATATTTGTAAAATCTGGAGATATTGGGTCATTCTTCACTGATAATTTGTATTATCTTTATTGATGAATCTGGCTTCTCAGGACCAGATGTTATTAGTGATCCTAACAAAAGTTTTGTATTTCACTGATTTTTTTTCTTTATTTCTGTTTTGTATTTTGTTGACTTCTGGACTGTTTCATTTCTTGGCTGATTTTTGAGTTTTATTGGCTCTTGTATGCCAATTTCCTTTTTTGTTTGTTTGCTTGTTTTTTTGATACAGGGTCTTACTAATTACTCTTTTTGACCCCTAGGAACAGATTTGCTAGTCAAAAAGAACTGCCCCATTATTTTCTGAAGTGGTTATACCATTTTATATTTCCAACAGTGTAAGAGGCTTCCAATTTGTTGGCCACATTTAAAAGGTATGTTTGCTGGTTTGGTGGCACACGCCTATAATCCCAGCATTTGGGAAGCTGAGGCAGGAGGACAGCCGTGAGTTTGAGGCCAGCCTGGACTACATAGTGAGTTCAACGCTGGCCTGAACTACATAGGGAGATCCTGATTCAAAAAGCCAAAGCAAATAAACAAAATCCGAAAAACAAACAAAATATACCCAAAATTTTTTTTAGTGATTATAAAATTCTGTGTTCAATTTTTACTTTTAAAGATGTTCCATTGTCTTCTGGGATACATCATGTCTGAGGAAGAGTTTTATTTATTCTCTACATAGTATGTCTTTTGTTTTCTCTGGCTACTTTTAAGATTTCTGGATTTCACTGGTTTTCAGCAGTTTGATAGTGATGAATCTTGGTATAGGTTTTTCATGTTTCTTGTGCTTGGGAATCGTTCAGCATATCTCACCAAAGAGCTTGAATTCTTTAAATTGCTCTTGGTTACACTGTCATTTCTTCCTTCTTGGAAAAATTTCTTTAAAAACAGGCTTTAAAGATAATTTTATCCAGCCATTATATACAAGAAAACTGACGCCAGTGAGTGAGGTTCCGCGACTTACTGAAGGTCATGGAGCAGATCAGTGGAATAGACCCTGGACTACACTCTTGATTTACCCTTGGCCTGTTCCTGTCAGATTATACTCTCTGACAAAACAGTAGGAAGCTAACTAGAATAAATACTGCTTTGGACTGTGAAGTGTGACTGCTACAATGCTCATTGTTTTCTGTTTTAGGACGCCTTTACCTCTTTAAAAAATGGTGTGCTTCACCACCCCTCCCCTCATTACTTTCAGAGCTATATCAGACAAAAGTATTTCATCAGGAAATAACACACCTCAATTTCCAGTTTTCCCATTTCTTCCGATAACACTTTTGTGATGCATTCTCTGTTACGGTCCACAAACATTGATAACTGTCTCAGACTTTCAGTGCCTACATGTTATTTTAGGAAGTATTGTGATTTGGTTTGGCTTGCTATTCTCAAATAACGGTGAGCTTGATAGGTTTGTTGTTTGATATGAGGGACTTAAGGATATGAACTTTGCTTCTCTTGTCCGTATGTTTCTGTTCCTCTGCTCACCCAGTTTACCAGTGGGAAGTGCGTATGAGTACAGGTTGGCAGTTATTTTTTTAAGTTACTATCTCTAATACATTCTTAGTGGTTCTTTTCATTTTGTAAGATTGGCTTTGTTTTTAGAACCCTTTCTTATTGATTATTCTTCTTGATGACTTACTTTGTAGGTAATTGTGGAGCACCTGGAGCTATTCTGGCAGAGGTAGAATGATTTATGTGTCTTCATCCCTTTTGAAGCTTATGTGACTGATTTTTCTTTCCCCTGCATTATAAACAGATTGTCTTATAGTATGGACTGTCTGGTTATCTTTTCATGCAGAGTACAGATTTGATGAGGCTGGTTATACGAGTCTCTGAGAAGGTCATTTAGAAATACATGAGGAGAGAAGTTTTTAGATGAAAAACTGAAATGTTATAATACTTTACAGAAAATATTTTTTTAAAAATTGAACTGGTAATAAAAATCTTGGTTTATTGGGGTAGTATTTATGTATAGTAAAATAAAAACCTTTTTTGATATACAGGTCTGTGAATTTTTTTTATTTATTTTTTTTTGTGGTGGTTGTTGGGGATCGAACTCAGGGCCTTGCGCATGCTAGGCAAGTGCTCTACCACTTGAGCTAAATTCCCCCCAACAGGTCTGTGCATTTTGATGAATTAACGTTTAGAACATAAATTTAAGAAAAAATATTTCCGTTCTCTCAGAAAGTCCCATTTTGCATGCTCACCATTAGTGTATGAATTCCAATTTCTGTGAATCCGCCTCAGTTCTTGTCTTTTCCAGATTATTTTGATGTTAATATCCTTTGTAGTAGATGTGTAGTGGTAACTCACTGTAGTTTCAATTTTCCTTTCTCTGACTATATAAGTATCTTTTTACGTGCTTCTGTAAGACCCATGTGTTTCTTTGGTGAAGAGAGTTCAAATTTTTTTGCCCATTTTTAATTGTGTTAGTTTCTTATTGAGCTTTCAGTTTGCCAGATAATGCTGGATAACAGTTCTCAATCAGGTATGTGTTTTGCAAGTATTTTCTTCTGGCCTGTGACTTTTCAAAGGTGTCCTTCTGAGGAACAGAATTGCTAAATTTTTATGGAATCCAATATATCAGTTTTTTTCTTTTAATTATACTTACTATGTTTTATCCAAGAAATCCCTAAACTAGGAGTATAAAGATTTTCCTTTATGTTTTCTGGGAAGTTGTAAGTTTGAAGTTTTATATTTAGTTCTGTGGTGGGGGTGTGTGTGTGTGTGCACGCACACGTGCGTGTTTGAGACCGGGTCTCACTATGTAGTTCAGGCTGTCCTTGAACTTACTGTGTAGCTCAGGCTGGCCTTGAAATTGAGGTGATCCTCCTACCTTAGCCTCCCAAGTGCTGGGATTACAGGTGTGTGCCAGTATGCCTGGCTTCTGTGATTCATTTTGAGTTAATATTGAGATATGAAGAAAGGTTTGGATTCAGGTTCTTGATTTTTACATATGAATATCCCAATTTTTATTGTATCATTTGTTGAAAAGTCATTCCTCCATCAGATTATATTGACATCTGCGTAAAAGATCTGATGACCATGTATGTGTGTATATTTCTGGCTTGTTTTGTTCCTTTGATTTATATTCTGGATATTGTAAATAGTAGTCATAAAATCAGGTGTCTTCAGCCCCTCCCCTTGGTTCCCTTTTATTTCAAAAAAGTTTTGGCTATTTTAGGACCTTTTCCTTGCAAATTTTAGTCTGCCAGTTAATTTGTGTGAAACTTGATGGGATATTGATGGGATTTCATTGAACCTGTAGATCAGCACTGTTCAGTAGAACTTTATGTAATGAGGGAAATGTTCTGTATTTGTACTGTCCAGTGTATCCTAGTCACTAGCAGTATATGGCTGTTAATTGCATAAATGTGGCTAGTGAAATTGAAGAAATGAATTTTACAATTTGACTTCAATTTAAATACAAGTAGAGTCATGACTCTAGTGGTTTTCGTGCTAGCAATACATTATTTTTAGGCAGATTGACTTAGTATTTCAATGGATACATGTGATGGTACATAGCTTCCTATTTAAACTTTGGATTCTCTTAGCGTTTTGTAGATGGCACCATATAGATCTTGTACATTTGTTAGATTTATCCCTGAGTATGTATTTTGGATGCTATTATAAGAGATATTTTTTCTTTTTTAATTGTAGTTTCCAATTATTTCCTGCTACTATGTAGATCTTTATATACTGACTTGTATCTTTGACCTTGCTAACTGTTTTAGTCTAGTGATTTTCTGTAGGTTCTTTGCTTTTTGCATGTGTGTGTTTTTGTTTCCTGAGACAGGGTCTCACTCTAGTTTAGGCTGGTCTTGAACTCAGGCTGGTCTCAACCACTCCTGAGTGCTGGAAGTACAGGCATGTTTTATAATTTTCTACCTAGATAGTCATTATGTAAAGTGTTGGTAAAGACAGAGTTGTTGCTTTCTTTCTAATCTGTATGCTTTTTATGTATTTTTTCCTCTTATCGTGTAGATTTGATTGGACTACCAACTTTTGTATTATGTTGATCAGAAGTTGTAGTTTGCTAAGTTTTTCAAATTATTTCAGTGAACGTATATTGAGTTTTATTAATATACATATTGAGATAGATGATCACGTGATTTTCTTCAGTCTGTTCATATGCTGAATTACATTGATTTTTCAGATATTGAACCAATTTTGCATTCATGCTATAGCTGTGCTCAGTTTACCAGTGTTTTGTTTTGTTTTGTTTGGTGCTGGGGATCGAACTCAGGGCCTTGCACTTGCTGGCAAGTGCTCTACCACTTAATGCTAAATCCCCAACCTTTAATGTAGAATTTTTAATGCATCTGCCTTTTGACTGATTTATCATGTAAGGGTTCAGTATGGAATTTTTCTCCTGTGGCATTATGCTGGTACTTAGAAAGTTTTGGATTTGGAATTATTTCTGATTTTGAAATTGAGGCTGCTCAATCAGTGATTTGGATCCATGTTCTTGAGATTCATCTTTGTTTATCTTGTTATATTTGTCTAGCTTTGGTATCCTGGTAATGCTGGCCTTATAGCATTGTGATGATGCAGACATCCAGTGTTAACCCCTCCCACCCCCACCCCCAATCTTTTATTTTTAAAAAAGAAAGCCATCGTGGCCTGGGAGGGGGCAAGATATTTTTCTCTAGTTTTTAATTGTTGAGTATTTTAAAGCAGAAATCTGTGTGTTTAGGAGGCTTATTTATCTATTCTTAAGTGAATTTGGAAGAATTTAAGAGATGCATTTAGATGTTCATAATTTCTTCTTTTCAAATACAAGTCTTGCACTGTTCTGTCACTCCTGAGACAGACATGTGTGCCCCCCCCCCCCCGGCTTAGTTTACTACCCATTTTAAAGTTTAAAAGGCACAATACTTCGAATAGAAAAGCATGAAAAACTAATATAGGACATCCTGTGCTCACCACCTAGTATTAATGTGTTAACATTTTTGCACATTTTCTTCTAGCTGAAAAAAATTGTATACAGTGAACATGTAACAGTTTTTTTGTTTGTTTGTTTTTCTTTTTTTGTGGTGCTGGGGATCGAACTCAGGCCCTTGTGCTTGCAAGGCAAGCACTCTAATCACTGAGCTAAATCCCCAGCCCCGAACATGTAACAGTTTTAAATGAACATCTCTGAGTGCCTTTCCAAGCCACTGTAACTGGAGTAGGTATAGTATATATCATTCCTGTTCCTGTTTTTAGATGTGACTATTGACTCTAGAATCTGATGGTAGGCGTGTTTTAAGTAAGTACTTAATTGGTAAAGTGCAGCATGATCCACTCTCAGCTGGATAGTGAGATATTTCTCCTTTTCTGATATGCATAATGCTTTTGTGAGCATTTTGTAAATGTGTCCTTGATACACATAGGCAAATTTCTTGTTTTCTTTCTTACCTCTTTCTCTTTGTGCTTCTGGACAGTTGAAGCTATGGGCACACTCTACCATGGATAGGCTTTTTTTTTTCCTTTCCTTTTCTTTTTGAGATAGGGTCTCACTAAGTGGCCCAGGTAGGACTTGGAATCCTTCTGTCTCAGAGCTCCTGCCTGAATGCTGGGATATAGTCCTGTGCACTGTTGCCTAACTACCATATATAAACTATATACTTTTAAACTGGATTACAGAATGTGGGTTTCTTAATTTTAAGAGTTTTTTGAAGTATTTTGACCAATAGCAGAATTTATGTTTTACTGCGAAAGACCAACATTTGAGTCTATGGCATTTACATGGGGGGAATATAAAGGGTAGGAAATGATACTTTGTTGTTTTTATGTATGTTTCCTTTACCAAGAAAGTTAAGTATCCACCCACACCCCTTAGCCCTTTTACTTTTTATTTTGAGGGGTGGTCTCTCTAAGTTGCCCAGGCTGGTCTTGAGTTTGGGACTCTCCTGTCTCAGTCTCCTGAGTAGCTCAGGTTACAGGCTAACCCCTCCCCCCCTCATAGTGCTTGCAACCTATTGGAAAGCCTTTTGAATTTAACTGTTGTTGAAAGGTTGAGGGGTTTTACTCTTCTCTAGTATACTTCCTCCCAGAGTTAACAATTTGGACTTCTGCACCCCTCTCCCTTCCTTTTAAAATCCTTTTTACTGTGTACTGTTTATACTCTCCTTCTGATGCTTTTATACTTTCCTGTTCTCTATCCTTTGCTTTTAGTTATCTGTTTGGTTCAGGGAACAAAAGAGCTATAGTGTGTGCTCATCTTGTTTTTCTTGCTGTTGTTCTAGCTATCAGGTAATGTTGCAGTTTTTCAAATGGCTCTTTCTTAGAAACAGTAAGGAGAGCTTTCCATCCACATCCCCATCCTCAGTTTTCCTTTTCCTGGTAAATGTCCATTCTGTTTTCAGAGCTGTCATTGTTAGGTCACCAGTTCAAGGAGCTGAACTTTGCAGCCTTTGGATTGGAATAATAAACCAAGATAAAATCAGGTTCCCATCAGACTGAAGTATAAGCAGGGTGCTCCAGTTAGCCTGTCTGATCCCCTTTGATAGATGTCAGGGTCTTAAGAAACCCAATTACTGGTGTGAATTTTGTTGGTAAATCTGGAATCCAGAAGGAAAGATGTGTGTATTGCGTGTTCGGTAATCTTGAAGGAATGGCTCCACCTCTGTACCACACTGTAGAAGATACCTTTCTGATTGATGAGATTGTGTTCTCTCTGAAAATTTTTTATCTGCCTCTAGAGAGTGTTTCATACAACTTGATGTGAAAGTTTTTAGGGCTGAATTTTTTTCCCACCCATTTCCCCTTGGCTTTTAGGAATTGATAGTTAATAATTGGTTTTCATCAAGTCATTTCTTAGGTATACTTCAATTCAGGAAAAGTTTTGTGTGCTTATTAAAAAGAATAATATATCACAGGGCTTAAACATAATTCATCCCAGAATATATCATATATTGGTATTCCACAGAAGCGCAAAATGTGGTGTTCTATCTTCTTAATTTAAAAAACTTGAGATAATTATAGATGTGCATGTAGTTGTGGTAAGTACTTGCAGAAAAATCACTCATACCCTTTATCTTGTTTTTCTTAGTAATTATACACAACCTAGTACATTATCACATTTAGGAAAATAGTGTGCTACAACCCATATTTTATTTGGCCTTCCCTAGTTTTACCTGTACTTGGTATGTGGGGACACGTATGTTTGTATCTGATGTTATGACTGGTAGCCCGTCATACAAAACAGTCCTGTCACAGTGCTTGATACTGTTATACAGTTAGAGTCACTGGTCAGAGAATAGGTTTTTTTCCCCCTCTTGGGGACTGCCAATAAAAGCCAGATTAGATATGTGTGATAAGTTAGACATTTCTGGAAAAGTATGTTTTAAATGAGAAACTGCTATTCTTTTGAGTGTCTATTCTTACCTATAATTTATGCTTGAAAACATGACTTACTGTAATGTATATTGGCAAGTACAGAATAAAATGTGGGAATATTTTGAAAATTATTAAATAAGCTCTTACAGTGCTTGCTTCAGCAGCACATACACTAAATAAGCTCTTACATTAACAATTCTAAGGGCTGAACTTTTCCCCACCCATTAGCTTGTTATATTTAACATGTTTTATCACAGTATAATTTACTTTCCATACAAATTGCCTATTAAATTGTTAAATGAATTTTCGTGATTTTGTATTGTTGTGCAACCATCATCACAGTCCTGTTTTGTTTTAAAACATATCTCAGCCAGGCGTAGTGGCACTCACCTTTAATCCTAGCAGTTGGGAGGCCAAGGCAGGAAGATTGCTGGAAGTTCAAGGCCAGCTTGGGCTATACAGTCATTGAGGCTAGCCTGAGCTACTTAGTGCAACCTGCCTCACAACTAACAAAAACCCGGAAACAACAGCAGAACGTTACCTCCTGTCTTTCTGCAGTTAGTCTTCTCTTCCCAGGCAGCCATTGTCCTGCTGTTAGTCTCTGTAGAAATTTCCTGTCAGTGGCATCAAACCAAGGTACCCCATTTTCATGGTTTTTCTGCCTTGCGTTATCAGCAGTACTTTATTTCATTTTATTGCTGTCTGGTATTCTATTGCATGAAATACATTTTCTGTATTCATTAGTTGATGGACATTAGAATTGTTTTCAATTTATTGCTACTGTGAATAATGCTGCTTTAAATATTTGTATAGAAGCTTTTGTGTGGCTGTGTTACTTGTCTTAAGTAGACACACAGGAATAGGTGGCTGAGCTGTATAATAGTTATGTAAGTTTATAGCTTAAAAAGGAATTATTTTCCAAAAAAAAAAAAAAGGAACTATTTTCAAAATTGGTTGTACCATTTTATATTACCCTCAACAGTATAGGAGGGTTCCAGTTTCCATTTCCTCACCAACATTTGGTATTCTCTTTTTTATCAGTCTTTTGAGTGTGAGACCTTGACTGTGAGACCTTGTGATTTTAATTCGTATTTCTCAAATGACTAATGATGTTTTAGCATCTTTCTTTGCTTATTCTTTCTTACTAGCTATTTGTAGCTCTCCAGTCACATCTCTCTTAAAGCATTTTGCTCATTTTGGGTCTTTGCTGGGTTATCTTTCTATATTTTGGAGATACACCCTTTATCAGATAAATGTATTTTTATTTTCCTACTGGTGTAGTTGAAGAGTGAAAATTTTAAATTTTTGAAGTGGAAATTGATGGAGTCAGCTGTGGTCTGAGTGTCACCCTTAAATTTATGTGTTGAATTTAATCTCCAATGTTTTGTTAGCAAGAAGTGAGGACTTTTGGAAAATAGTCAGGGTCTACTTTTGTTAGGATTAATGTAGTTAGAAAAGGCCCAGGGGAGCTTGATTGCCCCTTTCTCCTGTGAGAAGACATAGATAGCACCATCTATGAGGAATGGCCCTCATCAGACATCGGATCTTGTTAAGGCCTTGATCTTGGACTCCTCCTACGCTAGAACTGTGAGGCATAAATTTCTGTTGCTTCATTTCATCTTAAGATATTTTGTTATAGTAACCTAAGTAGACTAAGACAGAAACCAATTAATTTTTCTTGTCATGTAGAAGTGTATTTAAGAAGGAAATTTTCCCAGTGAAAGAATGATGTAGTTGGGTGTCTGTCATGCACACCTGTAATCCCTGCATTCTAGAAGGCTGAGGCAGGTGAATCGCAAGTTCCAGCCTGGCCTGTATAATTTAGCAAGTTTTTAAATAAAATTTTAAAATTGCTATTAGTATATGTTTGCAGTGCATAATAATTACATTATCATAAGAGCTTGGTACATATACAGAACACATCTTCTTAATTCTTTTATTTCTCCTTCCCCTCCCCTCTCCCTCCATCTCTGGGTTTTTTCCTTATTTGCAAAAGGTCTCTCTCCCTGTTTCCTGTTATTTATCTTTAATTTTGCTCTTTATTTATACTTTGGATTTTTCATGTAAGAGAAACCATACAGTTTTTAAGCTTGTATGTTTGATTTATTTCATTTAACATTTTTTCAAGGTGCATCTATTTTCCTACACATGACTCAAATTTATCCTTCTTTATGGCAGAATAGTACTCCATTGTATATAAATAAACACCACATTTTCTGTATTTAAAAAAAACTTTTTATATCCACACATCTGATAATAGACACATAGGCTGCTCCCATGAGTTGTGCTGCATTGAACATGGGTATGTATATAACACTGTAATATGATGTCTTTAACCCTTTCGGGACGATAACTAGAAGGGGAATAGCTGGATTGAGTGGAATTTCTATATTTAGTTTTTTGAGGAATTACTGTGCTAATTTCCATAGTGGTTGTCCTAGCGTACATTCCTACCAACAATATAGAAGGCTTCCTCCCCCAGTTTTGCCAGCATTTGTTATTTGATTTCTTGATGATAGCCATTCTTTCTGGAGTAAGATGGATCTCAGTATTGTTTTAGTATGTATTTCTGTGATGGCCAGAGATGTTGAACATTTGTTTTCCATGTATTTATCAGCCATTTGTATTTCTTCCAGAAATGTTTATTTATTTTACTTGTCCTTTTTGTGATTTGAGGTCTAATTTTTTTTCTAGTTATATATGGGGCCTTTTTTTTTCTTCTGTTTTTTTGTAGTCTAGATATTAGTCCTCTCTGAAGAACACTTGACAACCCCTCCGCCCCCATTTTGTAGGTTGTCTCCTCTGTTGATTTACAGAAGGTTTTTTTTTTTTTTTTTTTTTTTTTTTGAGATGGGTCTTGGCACGTAGTTCAGGCAGCAGTCCTCCTATGTCAGCCTCCCAAGTGCTGGGATTACAAGCATGCAACACCACACCCTGCTTATTAGAAGTTTTTAAATTTGATATTCCATTTGTTAATTCTTGGTGTTATTTCTTATGGAATTGGGATTTCGTTCAAAGTGCCTCTGTCTGCAAGCATTTTGCCCATTTTATCTTCCAGCAGGTTGTTTTAGTATTTAGATACTTGATCTACTTTGGTTTTATTTTAGTATGCAGTGCGGGACATGGGTCCCATAGATTCATACTTCTACATACACATGGCCAGTTTTCCTAGTATCATTATTAAAAGGGCTAGCTTTCCTTCAGGGCATACTTTTGGCCCTTGTCAAATATCAGATGGCTGGATGTGCTGGAATGGTTTTCTGCATCCTCTGTTCTATTCCATTGGTAAGAATGTCTATTTCTGTGCCATTCTTTCCATTGATAAGAACGTCTATTTCTGTGCCAGTAAGAATGTCTATTTTGTTTGTTTGTTTTGTTTTTTAAACCACTGTAGCTAGTAATATAACTTGAAATCCTAGATTGCGATGCCTCTGTCTTTTCTCTTTTTACTCAAGATTGCTTTTGCTATTCTGGGTCTCTTTTCCATATGAATTTTAGGATTGTTTTCTCTTGTTCCATGAGGAATTTTCTCCTGTTGGTATTTTGGTTGGGAATGCATTAAACCTATATATTAGTTTTGCCAACATGGCCATGTGGGAAACAGTAGTTAAGTTCAGTCTTTTCTATCAAACAGGAGTGACTCCATTTTAGACTGTAGCCCTTGCTGTATATCCCTTCTTGAACACACTAAATTACAGAAAATGGCTGCTCAGTTCCGATCTGGGAACACAGCTAAAACTGAAGATTGCTTATCGGGGCCAAGGACTTTCTTTCTGTTCTCCATATCTCCCTCCGCTCTGCTCTCCCTTCCCCTCAGCAACTCTTCAGATTTCCCTTGTGCCATCTGAGTTAGACAATCAGGAACAGATTGTGAACCTCCAAACCAGCCAGTGGGAAAGAGGTCAGCTGTTCTCCTGTGTTAGAAATAAAAGGAGGAAGCCTCCTTTTGTCCTGTGTGCCTGCTACCTCATTGCTGGTGTATACGTGTGCCACTTCTGCAAAAAATAAAAGCCTTTTCTAGATTTCTTGATGTCTGAGTGCTTTATTATCTGCACTAACAAATTGACTGTGGGGGCTCATTTCTAACAGACATTTTGACAGTACTGGTTGTGCCTATTCAGGTGATCTCTTTCCATTTTTCTGATGTCCACTTGGATCTCCCTTTTTTAGAGTTCCATAGTTTTCACTATAGAAGTCTTTCTCTTTTGTTAGGATAATTCCTAAGTATTTAATTTTACTTGAAGTTGTTGTGAATGGCATTGCTTTCCTAACTTCTTTTTCTGTGGATTCATTATTGGCTTACAAGAACACTGTTGATTTTTGTATCCTCCTACCTTGCTGAATTTATTAATTCTAGGAGTCTTTTGGTAGACTTTTTGGGGCCTTCTTTGTAAAACTCATGTCATCTGCAAATAAGGATAATTTGACTTTCTTCCTTTCTTATGCATATCCCCTTTATTTCTTTCTCTTGCCTGGTTGCTCTAGCTGATGTTTTGAGTACTATATTGAATAGGAAGGATAATGGTGGATATCCTTGTCTTGCTTCCTGATTTTAGAGGAAGTTTTTCCATTTTCCCCCATTTAATTTGATGTTGGCAGTAGTTTCTCATGGCTTTTATTAGGTTGAGATAAGGCCTTTCTCTACCTGTTTTCTTCAAGTCTTTTTTTAATCATGAATGGATGTTGGTGTTTGTCAAAGGCATTTTCTGCGTCTAGTAAGGTGATTGCGTAGTTTTTTTTTCCTTCAGAATATATTTATTGATTTGTATATGTTGAACCATCTTTGCTTGCATCCCTAGGATAAAGTCTGTGTGGTGACGATGTATGATCTTTTTAATGAGTTGCTGCATTCTGTTTGCCCTTACCTTGTTGAGGTTATTTGCATCTGTGTTTATTAAAGAGATTGGCCTATAATTTTTTTAGTTAAACCCTGGCCTGGTTTTCAAATCAAGGTAATGCTAACTTCCAGAAATGAGTTTGGCATAGTACTTCTTCCCTTTCAATTTCATTCAAGTGGTTGAAGCGTATACAATTCAGTGGTGAGTCCTTTGGGTTCCAGGTTTTTGTTTTTCTTAATTGGCAGGTTTCTTATTACTGCTTGAATTTCATGGCCTATTATTGGATCATTGAGGGGTTTTATATCTTCTTAGTTCAGTTTTGGCAGTTCATATATACCTAGGAATCTGTCCGTTCTGGATTCACCAGTTGGAGTATATAGGATTTGGATTTTGATGGTATGTGATGTGATTTTTGCCTTTTTCTTTTCTGATTGCATTGACAGGTGTCTTATTTTGGTAGGATTAGCTAAGGGGTTATATGTATTAGTTTTTGAAGAACCCACTCTTCATTGGTTCTTATGGTTTTTGTTTTTAGTCTCAATTTCATTAATTACTGTTCCAATCTTTATAATTTTCTTCTTCATAGTAATTTTGGATTGTTCTTGGTGGCCTAGGACCTTGAGGTGTATTATTAGGTCATTTATTTGAGCTTGCTGTGTTTTTCCGATGTGAGCATTTATAGGTATGAACTTCCTCTTAGAACTGTTTTCATTCTGCCCTGTTTTAGTTTCTTTTCTCGTTGCTGAGACAAATACCTGACACCCAAGGTTAAAGGAGGAAAGGTTTATTATTTAGCTCACACCTGTAGAGGTTTCAGTCCATAATCTGCTGGCTCCAAGGCGGGATGACATGGTAGACAGGCATTGCAGAGGAGAAACAATTTTTGGGGGGCAGAAAGTAGCAGAGCAAGCAAGGGATAGACAAGCCTCTTTCTGTCCCTCATATTTTATCCATGTTACCTGCTCTTAGGGGAAATAACGTTCCCACCCTCAATCCTAGCACCCTTAATCCTAGTATCATATCCTTGATGCCAGCAGAACTATGCCAAACCAATCAATCAGTGGGCTAATTTAGTAATCACACACTAGATCCAGCCACATTTGAAAGAGCCCACCTATGACTGCATGAGGTTTTGAGGGGGCATCTAGATACAAGTTGTAACATGTCCTATAGGTTCTGTTATGTTGTACTGGCATTATTGTTTGACTCTAGAAACTGATTTTTTTTTATGACTTATCGATTATTCCAGTGTATTGTTTAATCTCCATGCGATTGCACAGTTTCTGTGATTTAGTGAGACTGTTGGTTATTTTGTTTTGTTTTGTGGTATCAGGCATTGAACCCAGGGCCTTGCTCTTGCTAGGCAAGCCCTCTACTACTTGAGCTAGATTCCCAACCCCTAGTGAGACTCTGTCTTTAAAAAAAAAAAAAAAAAAGCCAAAAGGACCGTGAATGTAACTCAATATGAAGGCCCTGGGTTCACCTAGTTGGGAATGGGTGGGTGGGAGAGTGATACACATTATGAGCTTTCCTTCATTCTGTTTCTTTCTCTTTCTTTCTTTCTTTCTTTTTTTTTTTTTTTTTTGGTGCTGGGGATCGAACTCAGGGTCTTGTGCTTGCTAGGCAAGCACTCCAACTACTGAGCTAAATTCCCAACCCCTTCATTCTGTTTCTGAAACTCTGTTGGAATGCTCCCTTGACTCTTACTGATTTTTAGTTTTCTTACCCAACAATGAAAAAATAATTCACGATACATATTTTTGCTCCAGAACCTTGTAGGTATCTTATAAATTTTGTGTGAAAAGTTGGTTTTCATCATCTTTACAGTGAAAAAGTACTATTCTTAGCCCAGGACTGCTTAGGATATTTTTTCAAAGAGCACATAAATATGCTTGATTGAGATATGCAAGACACACATATTATAATTGATACCAAACCTCAATTTAGTTATGAGAAATACAGGCTAACCAGGATCTCTGAGGTCTATTTTCTGTCCTTACTGTGTATAGAAACTAACAGCAGAAGGAAATTTTCAAGATCTCTTTAATTTCTTCTTGTAAAACTTTTAGATAGAGGCTATATATTTGTTGTTTGAGATTTTTTTAAAAAATTGCCCTCTGGATATCAAGTGCAAGGCAGATCTTGAGTACATAACTACAGTATCATTTTAAAAAGAGAAAATCTGTTAAAAGAAGGAACACAACCCTTATGTAGTTCAGGCTGGCCTTGAACTTGCAGTGATCCTCCTGTTTTAACTTCCTGAATGGTGAAATTACAGGTGTGTACCCCCACCCATGCCAGGTATCAATTTCGTAACCCCCCCATTCGCCTGCTTTTGCAGAAGGCAGCACAGTAATAACACTTAATTGAAAGTGAACTTCTCAAGCAGATTTCAGAATATGCACAGATTAAAGAGGTCATTTGAGTACTTTTTAACAAATCCTTAGCATTTCTGTACATTGACTATCTTATCAGTCTTCCCTTGGGAGAAGTGTTCCTGCCTCTGGCAGTGCATAAACATGTGTGGACTACATGCCATGTAAGTGACTGATAATTATGATGAGAAGGTACAAATAGGGACCTGAGCTCACCTCTTGGGTAGGATATGATAGTATGGACTATGGAGTCACCTTAGCTCATGCTGCTATAGCAAAATATCTGAGACCGGGTAATTTATAAGGAATTGTAGTCCTTATATTCCTTTCTTCTGCTTCCAGCCATGTTCTTTTCTCCTGTTGGAAGGTCCAAGGCAAAAAACCAAAAGGGCTTAGCGTGTTCCTTCTTGTCTCTTTATAAGGTATTCATCCTTGTTGCATTAGGGATTTAAATTTTTCACTAAGATTAATGTGAGTTTTGGAGGGGACTTAAAATATTCAAACTGTAATAAGAACATACATTTCCTAATTTATACGCATATTTTGCTTGCCAACCTGCAAGTTTTTCTTGGTAAGAAGTAAAACACTTATTTAAACTTGGGCGGCATTATGGGGGAAAAGTAATGTGCATATTATTGGTGCTTCATGCAAACCTACTTAATTGAGGTAATGCTTAAATATGTAGCATTGGGAGAGTTGGGGGAATGTGTTAAGCTCTTGTGCATGGTCATCCCCTGAGGAATTGGTGTGCCTTTTTGGAAGTCTCCTTTGGTTTGCATTATACACAGTTAACAGAGGGAACACCTGCTTCTTGCAGTCTTTTGACTCTCTCAAAGTACAGTTCACCTGAGCTTAGTTTACCACAAAAAGGATCAAGGTTCATTCTTTCACTGTCACTGGTTATATAATTTCCTTCCCCAAAAGAAAGAGTTTCCACAACACACTGGGGGCCAGATCGAAGGTCTTAAAACCTCACAGTACTTTCTCAGGTAGTGCTGTTTTTGGAATATAGCTATGTTTAGTGCTGTGTTTTAGACAGAGGCACCTTCTGTCTAGATTACTCTTTCAGGATCCCAAATCTTCCTGCAGTATTACTCTTATTTTGAAGTCTCCTTTCATTGACTCAACAGAGATTTACCAAATATCTGTTACATGCCTAGCTTTATAAGCCACTCTGACCAAGATCAGTAATAGCTAGATACTTCTCAATAATTTAAACTTAGAATTTGCTAGGCTTGTCTATTTGTTGCTTTCTCACTTTCTCAGTCATTCTCAAGAAATTATCTCAAAACAATTTCGCAGATGAGAAAATGGCATGAGAAGCCCAGAGATAGTAGTGATCTTTTACAGTATTAGTGAGTGACAATACAGGCAATCTCATTCAGGTCTTCTGAGAGCTTTATTATCTTCTTTGAAGGAAGGTCTTTTTATTTCTCAACTCGTTCTCTACAACTAATTACATACCTGTGTCTAAAGCATTATGGTTGTATACAACTCAGAACATATTTGAGGGTTTTTATGCTCCTGTCAAGTTGTCATTATGGATTCAGTTCGTTTGAGTGTACTGTTAATAAGGCCAAGATTGTACTTCTCTCTCCTTGTAGGCCACAACGTTCTGGTGTTTCGTATCCAGATACAGTGCTGCTATTGCTATGCCCAAACCTTAGTGCAAATGCCTACCATTACACAGCAAAAGTGGATGAGTCACTCAACATTCAACCAACATGTATCAGATTTTGACAAAATCAACATTCTCTGCCCTGTTGTGATGATAGAGATAGAGAATTTAGTTAAAATACTATTGTAAAACGTGAAAGATAACAGTTAAAAACCTAGATACTGTGACAGAAAAGAGACCACCAACTTTGTTTTAGCAAATGGATAAGGGCTTCATAAAGGAAATGATAGTCTTCATATTCAGTGCTCAGGTAACCAAATCTAACAGAAAGGAAAGTGTGAGAGTGTGTGTGTGTAGTGACAGACAATCTGGGAAGCCAATATATATTATCATCAGTGAAACAAAGAACTGCAGGTGTTCACTCTTCGGGTTACCAAAAAAACTAAAAGCCATATGCCAGGTGGTGATGTCTCAAAAAAACAAAGAGCATCTCTGCAGTCAGTTTGTTTTGCATTTGTAAATTCGTCAGAGCATTGATTGCATCAGAATGTACTCCTCCAGGGGAAACCCTTTCTCAGCCCTCCCAAGATCTGTATAATTAGTACCATTTGGAATGCACAAGAGAAGAGGTAACTGACTACCCACAGAGAAAACCTTTGGGCTTAGTTCTCTCAGAATAGGTTCAGAAAGGTGGTTGGTTTTAAGAGCTCTAATTTTGAAGTTAGTTATCTGAGTACCGAATAGGGTAGACACACATACATTAGCTTATGGTTTGTGTTCTTATCTGAAAAACAGTGAAAGATAAAGCATACTCACTATTTTTACATTTTCACCTTAGAGTCGGGAAGGGGAAAAAAGCAGTTAAGACATGCCATTTTCAACAACCTGCAAAATATTTGCAAATAATATAACCAATAAACAAATTAGATGGTATGCAGTTATTTTTAGATATCTGTTGAGAATTTGTTCCAGGACACTCCATACCAAAATCCGTGGATTCTCCAGTCTTTTACGTAAAACGGGGGATAGTTGGACATAAACCACACCCCCTACACACTCGCTTTAAACCATCCCTAGGTTAGTTATAATACAATGTAAATGCTACATAAATTGTTGTACTATATTGTTTATGGAATAATGACATGGAAGAGTCTGTACATGTTTGATGTAGGCATGATTTTTTTTTTTTTCTGAATAGTTTCTATCTACAGATTGTTGAATCTGTGAATGTACAACTGATGGGCAGGGAGAATCATCTACATTTATTTGTAACAAAAAATGGCTTTTTAGATCACAAGAAAAAAACAGAAGATTCAAAACTGAAAAGCACCCTTGGGCCAGGCATGGTGGTGGATGCCTGTAATCCTAGCACTCGGGAGGCTGAGGCAGGAGGATTGCTACAGAGTTTCAGGCCAGCCTGGGCTATGTAGTGAGACCCTGTGGGGGAGGGGCGGGGCGGCATGCACCACTGAGAGCTACTGAGTTTGAGCCTTCCTGAAGTTTTACAGACTGGCAACCATAGAAGGTTTCGGCAATTTGCCCTGGGTACACTTGGTCCTCTAGGCAGAAACCACATGGAGCTCAAGGCTTCCAGGACCCTCCCTCTCTGCACATTACTCCTTCTCTTCCCAATTCACAAAAAAACAGCAAAAATGAAGGTTTTCCTAAAGTAATAAGTAGCAACAATAATGATGGGGAAGAAAAAGAATTACTTTACAATACTCCCTAAACTTAGCATTTACAAACTTCAACACATAATATTATAGTAATTTAGCTTGTGTGTTTGTATTTTGGGATCAACATTTAAAGCTTAAAAATGCTTTCAAAAATTTGTTCATCCTATTGTTGACACTGCTCTGGTCAGTGAGAAAAATCTATCAGCAGAAATATTCTCTAACGTTCCAAGAACATGTAACTTACAGACATCCAATTTTATAGCAATTTTTAAAAATCCGGTTAAATGAAACAACTTCCACCTTTAAATTTTCTATAGGAAGATATTTTATAACTTCAATGTCAGTATTATCTTTTATCTCATTTATACCTTCACTTTACCAAAGGGAGAAAGTTTGGATTTATGTGGCTCAAGGGAAAGGTTATTTTTTCACTATGCTACAGGTTTTAATAGTGGTTTTTACTTCTCTTTTGCTGTGAGCTATTTAGAAATTTTAAACTATATTCTCAACCATATAGATATCTCAGAACACAAAACTAAATACATCTTACATCATATAGAGAGAGAATGAACAACCGATTTTAGCCCAGAAGCCAAATTCTAAATTACCAAGTAGCAAACATTTAATCATTCAGCCAATTTATAATCTATGGTGAGACACCATCTCAATGTTTATCTATGGAAAGTAATATAAATTAAGGATCCTCATATTCTATGAAACCATTTCAAAGATGATCAAGACTCCAGATGCACCTCAGAAGCATTACAGGCCAAGATCTGTAGGGACACAACAGTGAAGCTTGCTCATTCATTTCTCTCAAAAGGTTCAGAGACTCCGCAATCATTTCTTGAAAGTTACACTAACAGTGCAAAATAAGGGGGCAGTATATACCCCAAAATTTAGTGGTCTTGCACTAAATAAGCTTCTATTATTTCTTAGCAGATTTACCTTCTTATACATATTACATGAAGTAACACAGCCCAGAGATTAAGAAAAAAAAAGAGCAGTGCAAGTTTCACAGTCAAATGAAGTTCCTTCCAAAAACACCCTCTCTCAACTTCCAAAGACACAGATTAACAAATGTATCACAGAACATTCTTAAAAATAGAAAAGTAAAATTATTAGTGCAGATGAAAACCTAATTAAAACTATACAGTGAAAAGATAACGAATGAGAACAAAATCTATCACACTTAGTGGTTAAAAAAATGTTATTTGCTATATATGCCTCCTACTTAAGAAAAAGTAATCAGATCAGCTTGGGTGTTGGTGGCTTGGGCATTTCATTTAGTAGATCATAGCTGGTAAGAGGACAAGATACAATACCTAAACAACTATACAACTGCATTCTGCTTTTAACTATAGCCTAACCAAAAGCTTGAGATTAACTCAGCAAGATCTTGAAAACACTCAAATCTGTTTCAAACTCCAAGACAGTAAATGTTTAAAAGATTACAACAACCTTATTAAAATACTTTTCCTATTTCCCGTACTACTACTACTGTGCAACTACGGGGGTGGGGGGGATTATATAATCAGTGACAGTGAAAGAATGAACCTTGATCCTTTTTGTGGTAAACTATGCTCAGGTGAACTATGCTTTGATCTATAGCAGGATGTGGGATAGTAAGCATTAATTGAATGACCATTATAAGCCAGGCCCAGTGCAAAGCATTTTATGGATGATTTTTATCTTTACGAAGACACTTGATATAACTCCATTTAAAAGATAAAGACAGAAATAATCCACCCAGAAAATACACAGGAAGTAGTCTGGTAGGGTGCTTTGACTTGGTGAGGAAGGAGTTACTTGAGGAAAGCAGAGTGGCAGGGAAGACAGTTCTTGCTGCAAAGGTTTGGCCTTCACAAATTTGGTGGGAACAAAGGTGAAACTGACTTTGCTTACTTTTGACATGAGTATGTTATTTTTGTTCTAATTTTAACTGAAGGAATAAGTCAGATCTTTAAGTTTGTCCTGTGTCCTGAACATTGGTCTTACTGTTAGAAAGGATCACACTTCAATAATGGCACTGTACAAACTTAGAAAGATAACTGGTTTAGGATGATGGCAATAGGGTATTGGGAAAATTCTAAATTTTTGGAGGAAGATTACAATTACATACTTTTGGATGTAAAATTAAGATCTCTATCCAGTAATTTTACTTTCCACTTCAGTGAATAACATAGTCATATTAATTAACCACTCAAAGAAGAAATGAAAATAAAAATTTAATCATTCATATGTTTGACTGTACCCGTTGTATATATTTTGCATTTCAAAGCCCACTTTCTTGAACAGATGACAGTTGTACTCTGGTATCCTTATATTTCTTTACCTTCTGTAGAACACAGAGCAATTCACTTTTCAGTTCTTTCATGTCAGCCTTCTACCTAATTGCATTTATTTCTGAAATGCCTTGTAGCATCTTGTCAGCTTCCTTACCCTCAACCCCAGAGATTTGAATCCAGTGGAGTCTCATATCAAGATGTATTCAGGTATGCTATAGGAAGTCATGATTTCTTGCAGCATAGTGCTATTATTCCTTGAGCTAAATCATTCACCAGTCTTCCAAATATTAATTAAGCATGCATCAAATGTTTTATTTTTGCTTTGTATACACTGAATATTTTGTGCTGTTTATGGATTTAGATCTTTATCTACATAGGAAATTGTATTGTCTAACTTGTTTGGCATTGAATTTAAGCCCAGTATAAGTAGGCTCCTTAGCTTTTAAAAAATTTACAGTAAGAAGTAGGTTAATGTTTTAATCTGTATTGATTGGATGAAATACTGTAAAAGTAAAGGAAATGATTTTGAAAGTACTAAGTTACTGTGTTCATAGGAATAAGTTATAAGTACCGCATGAAGAGAAATGTGTTTGGAAAGGATTCCTGATGCATGATAATTTTACATTGTTTCTATTAGCTGTAAGATTTGTAAATTAATACAACATAAAGACGTACTACTGCCTTAAATGATAGAAGAGCAGAACACAATTTGAAGAATGCAGTTTGTTGTCAAAAGAAGGCTTTGTATTGGAAGATATTTCTAAGTCATCCTTTTTTTCAA
This sequence comes from Hystrix cristata, assembly GCA_004026905.1. Classification (NCBI taxonomy): domain Eukaryota; kingdom Metazoa; phylum Chordata; class Mammalia; order Rodentia; family Hystricidae; genus Hystrix; species Hystrix cristata. The sequence continues at coordinate 46,206 of PVJO010008891.1, forward strand.
AGTGTAACTGGGAAGGAAATAAAAATATTAATGATGTGTGTTTGAAATTGTTACCAAAAGATGGGATGAAATGTTCACAGATTTAAAGATGAAACAACATATCAAGTATTGAGGCTGAAGGCACTTACTAAGCAGACATTGTTTTTCTTTTCATTCTCTTAAGATTCTGTGACACCTGTGTCAGGTCGACATCCACATGTGTGACACAGTTTAGGCACAGTGCCAAATGTTTAACCTTTAGCTAACTAAGTAAAAGCATTAAGAAGCCCGGTAATCCATTCTCACATCAGCCTCTGTGTGCGCTGGCCGGTGACGATGGTGTACAGGTGTGCTGTGGAGAGAGTGAGGGCTTCAGCAGGCTGTGTATTGAAAACCACTTTGGGCTTTGGTGTGAGACTTTGTAAGTGGAAATGACTTCATATAGTAGCGCCAGGACGGTGTGGCTCACAGTTGGCCCAGGTTCATCTTAGGACAAGTTCTTGAAGAGAACTAATTTCATTTTTCTCATTGTGCCACTTGGAACTATTCTTAGGATGCATTTAAAGACAGAGAAGACTAATCGTATTGTTTACTTGTGAGGTACATTTTGGTTTTTAAAAGTCTTGACTTTTTTTTTTTAGTATGTAAGATTGTCTGCTAACTGGTTAATAACTTCTTAGACTTTAATTTTAAACATTTATTACCAAGGATGGCCAACAGCTTATTAGTGACCAGATGAACCGGATAATGCAAAATAGTCACTGAAATTGAAAATCATACATAATGTACATTTAATTTTGAATTAGTGTAAGTATTACTGTGTATTAGGATTAGAGTCATGTAATTATAGGCAACATTGGTTAGCAGTTTTCTTCTGTAACAAAGCACAAGCTTTAACCAAGTCTCTACTTAGGTAAATTCAAGCAATTTTAATAACTTAACAGTTGACCTATATATGACTTCCTTTTGAATTCTTAAAACTGTAATACAGTTGCAACTTGAACAATTTAAAATTCATTCATGTCCTCTTTTTTCTTGGGACCATGTGTCTGTCCTTATCTGCCACATTCCCAAGGTTTTTGCCAGGGATACAACAAGTAAACATGAATTTATTTATTTTTATGTCTCTCTTCTTTCCCTTTTTTGGCTGGTGATGAGAGTGGAAAGAAAAAAAAAATAAGGTAGTAGAAAGAAGCTTCTCTCCTGGATAACGGTCCCTGTGTTTTTGTTCTGAGGCAGCTGATGGAATTTTATCCCTTTGCCCACAAACTAGTTTTAACTAGAATATCCAAAACTGAATGAGCTACTTACTTTCGTGATAGCTTTATCATGTTTGGTTTTCCTTCCTCCCAAAGGGCCTTGTTTCCCCTACCTGAAACCACCCATCCACAATATTTATCTCCTCTCAAACCTGGTTAATTCTCATTTACTTAAAAAGTCATGGAGGGGTTGGGGATTTAGCTCAGTAGTAGAGTGCTTGCCTAGCAAGCACTAGGCCCTGAATTTGATCTTCAGTACCAAAAAAAAAAAAAAAGTCATGGAAAACCAGGTGTGATGGTGTATGTCTGTAACCTCAGCACTTGAGAGGCTGAAGCAGGAAGATTGCCACTTGAGGATAGCCTGAACTACATAGTGAGACCCTGTCTCAAAAAACCAAAAGAAACCCCAAAAAACAACAAAAAAAATGGTCACAGAAAAAAAATTGAACACTTTTGCAGTGCTGGAAATCGAACCCAAGAGGGTCTTTGCACTGAGCTACACCCCAAACCCCTTTAAGTAATACTTACTACTACTAATTGTTATTATTTTAAATTTTGGTAACAGGATCTGAGCTGCTAAATTGCCCAGGCTGGGCTTACACTTGTGATCCTTCTGCCTCAGATTCCCAGAGAGCTAGGATGACAGGTGTTTGCCACTATGTACAGCAGACATTTCTTTGAATATTCTCTTGTTTCTGTCCTTCAGAACACTTGCTTCAAATGCACTTTCTTATTTACGTATATAATTATTTGCTTGTTTAGTTCTGTGATTAGACCAAACTCTTTGAGAGAAGGATCTGTTTTATCCACCATTGTATTTCTGGCATCTACACAGTGCTTGAGTTAACAGTGTATGTTGAATGAATGGATAATTGAAAGTGCAAGGTAACTGAACAGAAATTCCATGTGTGTCTGCAGACAAATAGAGAGCTAATCTGCAGTAGTAATGCAGAGGCTTTTGGGGGTGGAGAAATTGTCATAGAAAGGAGCAGTCAGGAAGGCTTTGGATTGGAGGTAAAAATAGGGAGAAGTAGCGAGGAGTTGTCAAGTTTAGGTGTGAGGCCTGCTGGGGAAAGGGTAAACAAACCACACCTGTTTGTTTCGGGAATCGGGATTCTGCTAGGGGAACGCAGGTATTAGATTGGTGTCAAACTGTAGGGTTCACGTTGGAGTTGAAAGAGGTCTGTGGGATGAGAGATGACCTATCCAGAGGCTGTTAAACCCAGTGGATTCCAAAGTTGCAGGGATCCTCTCTTTTGTAATCCCAAGGAGCTCCGTTTTACTATCCTATCCCTAATCGCCACCTTCCTTCTTCCTCCTTTTTTTGTCTTTCCTTTTTAAATCAGAGCTGCTTGAGAACTCTGAGCCTAAACTTGAAGTTCAACTAACTGTAGCGAAATTGTGTATTTTTTGTTGTGATGTTTTTCTTTTCTACTCCTAATTTTCTGCTTTTGGTTTTCATTGGTATTGGGGTGTGTGTGTGTGTGTTTTGTAAGCCACTTCATTCTGTGTACTATAGAATGGGGAGGGGTGGATAACATTGAAAGTCCCATATAAGCTCATTTAAATATGTGCTTCATTTTTACTCTGTGAAATATTTAGATTTTTATTTGTCCCTTCCCTCAGTTTAAACTGATTTATTGGACAAGTGATTATCCATGTTGTAACAATAAATTGAAACTCAAAATGTAAAAAATAAATTTAAGAAAATGTAAGGTCTTAAAACGTTGAGTTGGCATAAACTACTTAGTATTTTCCAGTTTTTAAAAAATTTTACATGATAACTTTAAGCTCATTATATCTAAAATAATAAGGTCCAGCCCAAATCTTACCTGTTGCCAGATGCCACACTGTTATCAGACGGGTTTCGATATTGCTGGGTTCTTTCCCTCCTCAAGCAAAGAATTGAATGAGGGGGACGAAAAGCAGTTCTAAAGTTTTATTTAAAGTATAGAGAAAAGAAGAAAAGGAAAGTTGAGCATAACAATGGATACAGCAAAATGGATACCAGGCCCAGCAGGGGTTACCACGAGACAGGCATGGTAGCAGCAGTGCTGGGGATGCAGCCATCATCTTCCATGGGAGAGAAAGGAGAGCTCCTTCCCGGTGGCGCGGTAGAGGAAAAAAAAAAGGCCTTGCTTCAGGTGTTGCTAGTATTTATCGAATGGCGTTCCCATGGAATCTCGCGAGAACTTCCTGCAGTCCATGTGAGGGCTGGTGCTTGAAAATCACGCCTCAGGCTGACGTCACTTCCAGGCCACCCCCCCCAGGTCACGTTCCCTTGCCAGCCAGGCTTAGCCACGCCCTAATCCTATTTCAACACTACAGAAAAATGAGGTCTTCCCTACTTGCTCTCAGCCACCAGCTGAAGACCGTGTAGTCGAGTGAGTACAAGACCGCTGATATAATTTCACAGCGAGCACCCAGCTCTCTGGTGGCAAGTGTAGTTTGATCCTGTTATTTTTCCTGTGGGGGTATTCAAGGTCATTGATTGGCATGCCAGACTGATTTCAAGGACCTTCAGTGATACTTTCACTTCAGAAGGGGCATGTAATTTGAAGCTTCTGTTGGGAGGGAGAATTTTTACTGAGAAGATTAATTGGTCTTTAATTTTAGAGACAGAGATGAAATACTGTTTTAAGGCAGTAAAGAAAGAGACTGGTATTCTCTTAAGAAAATAGTTCATAGGTTTCTTGGAATTGCCCTAATATGACACCAAACCAAATGGAGTAATTTCCAGACCCTAATTCTTTTAGGTTTTTTCTTCGTCTCCTTATTGTAAGAAAACTGTTCACTTGTATTTTACGCTTAAATTATGAAATTATTTTAGCCTTTGTTTTTTTAAGACCTAAATTATTTCAGGGTGGGGTTTTTTTCCCCTTTGGGTTTTTTTGTTGTTGTTTTTGTTTTGAGACAGGGCCTCATAATGTAGTTCAGGCTGGCCTTGAACTCACTGCATAGCCTAGGCTGACTGCCCTCAAACTCATGGCAATCTTCTTGCCTCAGCCTCCTGAGTGCTGGGATTACAAGTGTGTGCCACCACGCATAGCTCATATTTTTTAAAAAATATACTTATTTGAGTCATGGAGTTTTGTCACCTCCATTATGAAGAGTCTGAAATCTTTTCTTGTTTTGAGATAGAGTCTTGCTATGTAGTTCAGGCTGGCCTCGAACTCTTGACGATCCTTCTGCCTCAGCCTCTCCCGAGTTGCTGGGATTCCCAGCATGCAGCACCACGCCTAGCTTGAAGACTCTGAATTTTAAGAGAAAACAAATGGCTGGGCAAAAGTCATATAGCTGGTTGGCTAGAGGTTGAAGATCTGTCTCCTGACTACTGTTATAAGAACCAGTTTAATCTGATCAACCTCATTCCAGACATCCAAATAAGCCGAGTTTATAGAATGGTATGCTCTTTAAAGCAAGCCCAAAAACCTTAGGAGGGCTGTAACCTGAGGAATTCAAAAGGCAGATGACGGGATAAAGGCAATCAGTAGTTGAGGCTAGCCTGTTGGGTGACCAGTGTGTCAGCATTGGTTTGTCATCTGGAAGCAGTGTTGCCATTTACCCCTGTCTTAGTCCATTTGGGCTGCTCTAACAAAGTACAAGCTTCGTAGCTTGCAAACAATAGAAGGTTATTTCTCACACTTAAGAAGCTGGGAAGTCCAAAATGAAGGTGCCAACAGATTGATTCTGTGCCTGGCCAGGGCCGGTTTTCTGGTTCATGGTACTTTGTGTGTCCTTACATGCGAAGAGAGAGGTAGTTTCTTTTTCAGCTGTCTTCTGTGAGATCACTGATCCCATTCATAAGGGCAGAACCCTTTCCAGAGGTCCCACCTCCTAGAACTAATACTTTATTAATAGAGTTTAGGATTTCAACATAGGGATTTGGGGGAAATAGACCCTACATCCTCCTTATCTCTAATATCCAGCCTGAAGCAAATTTGCATTTCTTCCTGTTTGACAGGATTGTGTGTTCTTGTTCTTAGGGTTCTGTTGTTGAGTGTATATGCTGTTTTTCTTATAGGTACTGTACAACGTGTGAGCATGACCTTTGACATGCAAGCACTGTGAAGGTTTGAGGTTTGCTTTAATATGAAAGAGAGAACACATTCCTTTTTGTAGCCTAAACTGTAATAATAGGCAGACTACTGCTCACAACCTCTACTTATTTATAGGGCCTAAGAGCTCAGAAAAAAAAAATTTTTTTTATGATTTTAAATGCTGTATATTTAAATGCTTGTCTGTTTAATCAATCCTGTTGGCTTACCCAGTCTAAGAATTCTGCCTGACCTTTCACAGAAAAAGTTTGCCAATCACGAATCTAAGGGAATGGCATAAATACTAGTGATGAAATTTGATGTGATATGCGAAGAGGTTGTTGTGAGGTCAGAATTGGTGGTCACATGCTGCATGGTGACAGGTTTTTATCAGCTGTGGGCCCACATATACAGTGGAGGTCCTGTAAAAAGTATAATGCAGCTGAAAAATTCCTATTGCCTAGTGACACTGTAGCTGTCACACCATTGAGGCACAGTGTAGTATGTATTTGTTGTGGTACCAGTGTAACCAAACCACTGTCCTGTGAAGTATAACACATACAGTTGTGTAGAGAATATACTTGACAGTGATAACAAATGTTTGTTGCTGCTTTACTGTAATATTTAGAGTGTACAAGTTGTACTTACTGAAAGAAAATGTACTGTAGGCCAGCAGCCTCACACCTCTTATGTTTATTGTGTCTTTTATTTTTTTGGTGCTGGCAGTCAAACTCAGGGCCTTGTGCTTGCTAGGCAAACACTCAGTTTATTGTGTCTTTATTTAATCTTGTTTTATTTATCATGGCTCTAGGAGCAATAGGCCCTAATCATACACATCAGCCACATAGCCTAGGTGTGTGGTATGTGACACCATCTAGTTTTGTGTGTATGTACTCTGTTGTTTATTTCACATATGAGATTGCCTAATGATGCTTTTCTCAGGACGCAGCCACAGATCACCTAAGATTCACTTTTGACTTCCTCAAATTAACCATTATTCCCTCTAGAATAGATCTGGTTAGAATGTATAACTTTAAATAAAGGTCTTAGAGAAATACAGTAAATATTGCATAGCCTGGAACATGTGTCTTGTTTTCTGGGCATTCTTGATAAAATTGTTGTACATGTGAAGAATATCCTTTGTATTATAATCATTGAACTTGGAATCCTTCTGCGTCAGACTCCCAGTGTGCTGGTGGTTATAGGCATGCAACACCGCTTTGACTTTAGACTCCTCGCTCTTAACTGGCAGGTTGACATTTCTTTTGCAGACCCTGGGATACCACATCTCTGCTTTGGTGGGGGTGTGCCTTTACCTTTGTCACAACTGAGATTTAGTGCATCACACATGTACCACATCTATGTGCAAAACTACATATATGAATTTTATACAGACTTTGTTCACAAACCTGTAGGAATGCATCTCTCCAAGCCATCACATTTTAGCCTGTTTCTGTCAGCTCAAGGATCTGTTCAGAGTGTTTCCAAACTCTGACTCTTCACATTTTCAGATTGAGCCCAGAGTATTCAGCTTGGAAGGAAACTGATTTGTACACTAATGGATATTCCCTCCCATTGGAACACATTCCAGAATATCTCTGTTCTGAGAAGACTAACTGAAGTGTGGGTTTTTCATTCAGAGAAGTTGTTTAAGGTGTCACAGGAGGAAAAAACAAAAGCTCTCAATCCTGTAATATTAGGCAGTGGTAATCTTTCTTAATCTTCAGGATGTTGTTTTACAGAATCTTGGGTTTTAACAGGAAAAAGTGAAAATTAGTTGTTGATCATGAAATACTTACAATTTATTTAAGAAAATTAAATGTCCAAGCAAAAACTCAAATTAGGAAAGTACAAGCAAGTTAAAAAACTGTGTTAATTCCTCTAATAAAAAGTAGTGATGAGACTAGAGGCTAAGAGGGAGAGTAGGAGTGATTTTTAGACGTGGATATTGAGTTGCTCCACAACTGTGGAAATATGGAAGTGAAAGTACAGTAAAGAAGTAGAGTGACATTTGTGCGTGGCCATTTTCAGTCATTTCAGTTGAGTTGTTTTTGAATGCTGTTCAAGGCAGTTAACTTAAATGCTGTTTTGTGTTTCCCAGAACTGACAAATTCAGAAAAGTCATACATCTTAAATGTAACATTTTGAGATTCTGCAGGTCCACATAGAATCTCGACTAGTCATCCCAGTTGTTTTGGCTTGTTTTTGTGTAAATTAGTGTCTGCTGGGACCCCACAGATCCTCTGGAATTGCATGCAGGCACCTACCTACTCTTGTGCTTTGATTTTCATCCTTTTTACAAAGCTCTGCAGGAGAGGTCCCTCCTACCCAAGTTAGGAGATATTAAAGAGTTGATTTGTGATACAGATTGTGATCCTCTCTCTCTACTCAGTACTTTAGAATTGTGTATCATTGTATCCCAGGGACAAGAGTATTTTTTCTGGGGAAACTACTATAGATGCCCCATATTTCCCTTCACTTCCCTTTATGGGGTTTTTGTTTCTACCTGTGTGGATCCGGAACAGCAGAATTAAATGCAAGGCATTTTAAGGAGGTATTTTTCTAGGATTGTTGAAGAAACTTTTTTTTTATAGTTTGATGTATTTTAATAGCAAACTTACAGGAACAGCATGGAAAGACAGACAACATTAAAAATATGTATTAGCATGTAAGACCACTCAGAAAAGTATAGTGAATGGTGGAATCTACTGTATGATAATGTCTTAGTTTACTTTTCTCTCCTTGCTGAGACAAAATACCTGACACCCAAAGTTAAGGGAGGAAAGGTTTATTTAGTTCACAGTTTATAGAGATTTCAGTCCACAATCAGCTGGATCCAAGGCAGGGTGGCATGGCAGACAGGCCAAAGGCAGCAAGGAAGCAAGGAGGAGACCCAAGCAACTTCTTTCTGCTCCTTATATCTTATCCAGGCTGCCAGGATTAGAGCAGTGCCAGACCAATCAGTGGATTGATTTAGTAATCATATGCCCTTAATCCCAGCATCACACACTCTAGATCTAGCCACCTCTTACCAAATGAGGCTTTGGTGGGACATTTAGGCACAAACCTAACAGATAAAAGTGCTACAAACACCATTTAGTTGCCATCCATAAGAAATTAATTTGTTTTAAAAAGTCCAAATGCTGGCATTGTCCAGAAAAATTTAACAGGTTTATTTAAAGTTGTTAAAAAGTTGAACTGCTGAAAGTTGTTCAGTGAAACATTTTGATTTGCATTAATGCTTTATATCCCCTCGTTAATATTGAAAATTAGCGCATAAATGAAAATGGAAAAACTACAAGTACCTGATTTCTGTCCCCTATTTTTCACTTGCAGTTATGTACTTAAGTACCTTTCAACCTCATGGAAAAAAATATCTAACACTTAGAATTACTAATAAGAGGAAGAAGAAAAAAAAATTTTTTTGAGAATGAAATGTTTCCCATCATAGAGGACTCTTAAGCACATTAATCAAAAGTGTAAATAAGGACGAAAATGCATAATAGAAATTGTAAAAAAGAAAAAATGTTCAAATGGAAAGGAGAACTAGGGAGGGGAGAGAGGGAAAGGAAGAAAGGAAAAAGGAAAAGGAAAAAAAGTGGGAAAAAATATAAAGCTGTTGTAAATAAGGAGAGGAAGAGGAGTTGAAATGAGGGGAGGGGAAAGGGGAAAAATACTGAGATTATCATGTACAGGCACAGATTAACTATGATGAATGTGATCATTATGTATATCTAAAATGAACCAATAAATCATCTTGGTTTGAAAAAAATAAATGAAGGTAACCTGAAAAAAAATTTTTTTATTTAGTAGTAGCCATTTTTTTAAAGGTAGTTGGTAGATGTAACTTTTACCACCCTTTCGAAGCTGTAGGTTAACAATAAGAAATATTAAGTATTTTTAATTAGTGGGCAAAGAAATCCAACTGATCCAAAATTGAAATACAGTAGTGTCTCACTTCTACCCCAGTCTTTAGGGAATATGTTCCAAGACCTCCATTGATGAATGAAACCATGGATAGCACTGAACCTCATATATACACATTACAGTTTAATTTATAAATCAGGCGCAGTAAGAGACTAACGATAGCTTAGCTAAGAATAATTAAAACAATATAGAGTAATAAAATTATTTAAAACCTATGAGTTTATTTCTGGAACTTTCTATGTAATATTTTGAAACCATGATTGACTGTGGTTAACTGAAACCTCAGAAAACAAAAACCACAGCTAAAGGACGCTACAGTACAATATTTTATTTTATTTTTTATTTATTTATTTATTTATTTATTTTTTGTGTGATGGGGATCGAACTCAGGGCCTTCTGCTTGCAAGGCAAGCACTGTACCCACTGAGGTAAATCTCCAGCCTATACAATACAATATTTTAAAATTAATTTCTTTTACAGTGGTAGCTACTTAAAAGTGATCCACAGGAATAAATCAAATTACACCCTACTTTGCCAATTCTGATATTAATTTTCCGTATTTCATCTTTCTGAAGGGACACTTTAAAATCATTGACATCACCAGAACTAGAAAGTAGAAATATAAAGTAATTGTGTAAAAACTTTCCCTTTGACATCAGATTCAGAAAACATGACATCAGCTGGGGCTTGGAGCAGATGAGCCTGTTTAGACTCTGATCCTCTGTTCTAAACAGGGAAAATTTTTTAAAGTCTTGGTTAGACACTTAAATCTGTCTGTTAAATACTGTACAGGCACATTAAAACTTAGATTCTTAGGAAGACTAGTTCTTTCTAACCCTGTTTACTCATCTTGAAAGTAGAGAGAATTGTTCTTTATTCTGAAATGACAGTGACTTTTGAAGTGGGGAGGTGGAGTAGGGACTGGGGAGTACCAGTGTAGTATACTTCTGCAGATGATCTCCTATCTGTAGTGTTGCAGCAGTGACATGGCCCCAGGCTTTGTAAAATTATAAACTCATTCCTCTGTTGGTCACTGCTCAAACTGAGACACTTACGGTAGTAGTTTTTGAAATTAACTTTAGGAAAAAGGGAAAGAGATAGACCAGAACTGTGTGCAGGGCAAGAGAGGATACCACCATTATTCCACCACCTCCAAAAAAGCAGCCACGCTCAACGTATCATCTATTTCGATTGACACACAGATGGAGCACAGAATGAAAACTGATAGGATTTCAATAAACAGGCAAAAAAGTAAAACCAAAGAAGATTCTGTGATCAGGTTAACATGGAATCATTGACCAAGGACAAAATTTTAATACAGAATCTTTCAGTTGTTGGTATTTACTGTTTATTATGACCTTAAAGCAGACAGTGTGGTATATGTTTTCAGAATTCTTTTTTTTTTTTTATTGTTAGCTGTGCTTAAAATTTTTTTTATTCATGCATGTTTGGAGATTTACAGTCGTCTTAGAGAGTGGGTATGTGAACTGAACATACGTGGTTTCTTTTATTCCCCTTTCCCCATTTTCACCATTAGAGTGTTATTACTATTTTTAGTTCATGGTTATGGCATACAGATTACGTTTATTGAGGGTAGTTGGTACATGTTTGTGAGGCATCTTAAATCTACATGTATACCAGTGTTTATAGCAGCCCAGTTCATAAGAGCTTAATCTTAGAAGCAGCCTGTATATTTGTCAGTAGGCAAATGGATAAATAAAATATGATATCTATACGTAATGGAATATTGCTCAGCTGTAAAGAAGGGTAATTTGAGACATTTGTAAGAAAATGGGTATACCTTGAAAATATTAAGTAAAATAAATCAGACACCCAAGTTTAAATGCCTTGTAGGATTTCTAATTTGCGTAATCCAAAGTACAAATAGAATTTTGCTGAAAATAAAAGATTGATGAAAGGAAACAAGGAGGTAAATTTTTTGCAAATGGGAAGGGGACTGAGAGTCTGGGGGTGGGAGGAAGGAGAAGGGAAAGGGACAAGAGATTTCAGAGTTCTTTCTTTAAGAACATGTTGGGGATTTAGCTCAAGTGATAAAGGCCTTACCAGCTAGTGCAAGGCCCTGAATTTGATCCCCAGCGCCACCCCCTCAAAAAAAAAAAAAAAAAACTGAAAAAACAAAAAAACAAAGTGGCCTGGGGGTGGTGGTGCCTGCCTGTAATCCCAAAACTTGGGAGGCTGAGGCAGAGGGATTGCCTTGAGTTCCAGGCCAGCCTGTGCTCTACATAGTGAGTTCAAGGCCAGTCTGACCTGCAAAGCAAGACCATGCCTCAAAAAGCAAAAACAAATACACTTTTACACTTCATTGAATACTCCTTGGGAATGGCTAGGTTTCTGTAAAATCACAGTATGGCTACAGGTCTAAGCTAGGTTTTTTAGAGTTTGTAAATTGTGTTTATTCCCTATAGTTTATTTGAAGCCTTCTACTCCTCACGTGAAATTTTGGTACAGTTGGGTGTTTATCATGCTGTGCATCGTATCATGGCCCTTGACTTACCTTTGGTTTTCTTGCAACATACAGTTCATGCCGCCAAAACTCCATTTAAGTAGGCCCTTAAATATGAATGAGTTTGGGACATCCTCTCCCTGCCTTGTGCAGTCCTCCCCAGTGAGGAACAGAAAGAAGTGAGAGACAAAAAAGCTTTTACTTTTTTAAGTACTGTACTTTGATTTCCTCTCTTAGTGGTATTGGGGCTTCAGGGAGGACCTAGCTGACTGAGGAGGCACATCTGGAGTAGTTTACAGCCCTGCTGTCCAGTCCAGTCATTTCAGTTTATGGATACCAGCTCTGACAGTGGCCGGGAGGTATTGTGGTTTTGCTATTGTGGTTTTGCTGTTCCCAACCCCCATGAAACTACTTGCTTTCCTTATCACTTTTTCTGTTTTAAACCTGTTTGTTTAAGTCTGCAAGACCTTTTTGTTCATTTTTGCCAAAGCCTTGTCCCCAAGGATTTCTCATTCTTCAGTAGTTGAGAAAGTTGAGTAAAGTTATTTGTTGTTATGCAAATAAGTTAAATTGATAGGTTCCCCCCCCCGCCCCCAAGGGAAAGAAGGCTTATTTGAGGTTTGTGTTTTTGTAAAAGTTACAAATTTGAATTTGTTGGGCAGGCAACACCTCTTTTATGTTAGGATTTTAATGGATAGTACCAATTATGTCCTCACCAAAATATATCCACCAATCTATTTCCTGGCTGTGGGAAGGGTTTTGGCCCTAGTTTAGTTTATTTGTGGTTACCACAAGATAGTACTTTACAGATGAGTATGACTAATGTGTATGCATCTTCTTGAATGTCTTCTTGCAAGGTTTTAACTTTGGGATGTGGATGCATACTCAAATAACAGGACTGTGACTTGTTTATTAATAACAGCTAACTATAAGAAATTTTAAATTTGTAATGACTGATAGATTCAATGCAGTAATGCATCATTTAAGAGGATAGGTTATTTAAAAGACATTTGGAGAAGACACCAAATTATTGGTCAGAAGTAGAACTTAAAATTAATGTCCACTTCTCAAAGATTGTATTCTCAATTCTAGCCTGTTTTAAAGCATCCCAGTCTTCTAGAACAAGGGCTAGGTGCCAGTGTGGAAGACTTACAGTTACAGCAGGAACCATGGACAGCTGCTGGTGCAACAGAAGAGGCACCACTGGAAGATGCCATCATGGCTAATACCTCTAAAAACACTGGCATGGATTGTACTGGCTGTGGCAGCTCCGAACACTTCTCTAGGGAATTGCACTGTAACAGCAGCCTAAAGTACCCAGAAAGGGGAAAGTAATTTCCATGTAGTATTTAGTAGTATGAAGAACGTGAAATACCATTTTTTAATAACTAGAATTGCTGGTGGTGTTCAGTGAATGTAGTGTGGCAATGAAGGCTTGCCTTTTTTTCCCCTATTGTAATATTTCTTACATAGCATCAACACTCTCAGGCATTTGAAAGATGTTGGAGAGTATTTTTCTGGTTTTACTAAAACCAAAGATTTTAAACCCTGGTAAAATAGCTCTTCTATACTCTTTCCGCAGGGGTTTATTTTATGAGTTACATTTTATCCTCAATCAACTCTGTTCTGAAAGTAAGATAGGACAGGTATTTTTTTCCCTTTTAACAGTTGGGGTAACTGGGGCTGAAGGCTGTGGTTACTTGTTATAATTCATTTGCAAATTGATAAAACTATGGCTGAATTTTCATTTTCTTAATATCTGTTCTTCTTTTCACGAGACCTACAGATTAAGAAATACAGCAAGCAGATTATTTCATAAATATTGCTATCCCGTGCAATCTGTCTGATCTGATCTGAAATCCATTATTCCAGTTCGCTGAAGCCCTTCAGCTTTTGATTCTGTCATCCAAAGTGCTAGCTCTCCAGTAGCCATGCAGTTTTGTCACCAGTCATATCTACATCCATTTCACTAATTTTACAAACTTTATACAGTTCAAGCACTCTTAGTCATTTGGGTCAACTGATTAATTTTTATGTTTGATTGTATGTTTTTGTAAAGCTTTTTAGATCTCAGTAAAAAAATGCTGTTATTGTGTGCCTAGATTAGACAAGTATCTTTAAAAAACTATTATTTACTTCTTTTTGAGTCCTTGAACCTCACTTAAGAAATTAAGAAATCCTGTAGCTGTGTGACTCAGAAGACTTCTGCTGTGTTTTTAGCTATCAACTGTACTTGTATCAGAGTGCATCCTAGGCAAAATGTTGTACATCATTAGTCATCAGAGGATTAAAATTAAAACAATATTGAGATGCTACTGTATGTCCACCTGATTGACTCATGTTAAGAAGACGGATGGTACCTAGTGTTGTTGAGGACAGAAATCCATCAGCCTGTTCATACATTGCATAATCACTTTGGAAAAGGGTTTGGCACTTTCTTATTGAGTATAAATTTGCCATTGATCTTTTAGCCAAGAGAAATGAGAACATATATCCACACAAAGATTTACACTTGAATGTTCACCTCAGCCTATTCATGATAGCTGAATACTAGAAAAAGCCTCAGTGTTTGTCCAGGTGACTGAATCAACAAAAACACACAGCATGGATGAATCTCAGTAATGTTATCCTCAGCAAAGGTAGGTGTACATGACAGATATGCATGCACACACACATACAGTATAATTACGTGTGTTTGAAATTGGAGGCAAGAGAAATCTAATTGATAATGACAGAAAAAAGACCAGTCAGTGTCCACCTGGAGCTGGGAGTGGAAATTGTCTGGAAAGGGGCACAGAGGGTTAGAGATGGTGATTGTAGTGTTGTTTGTTGTTGTTGGGTTTTTGTTTTGTTTTTTCTTTTCTGAGATGAGGTTGCTGTGTAGCCCAGGCTGGCCTTGAACTCGTGGTGCTCCTTCTGCCTCAGCCTCCTGAGTGTTGGGATTACAGGTGTATGCCCCATGCCTTTGTTTTGGTTTGATTTGGTTAGCTTATTTGTGTGTACTGCTGTATATATTTGTTACAACTTTTTAAACTGTACAGTTAAAACTTAACTGCAGCCAGACATTGCAGCACACACCTATAGTCCCAGTTACTCAGATGGCTGAAGTGGAAGGATTGCTTTATGCCAGTAATTCAAGACCAGCCTAGACAACATAGCAAGAAGAACCCTGTCTCAAAAAGGTAAACAAAATGTGCATATTATTGTATGTAATTGTACTTCATAAAAGTTATCCTGAAAATTGGCCAAAAAATTGACCAAGTCAAACAAGCCAGTAAACTGCGATATGTCTTAGTCGTTGCCCACTTTTTTGTTCGAAGGACAGGTTTTGGGTGCACCTCAGAGCAAGGAGAGAGTAATTTTGGCATGACCGCTAGGTTTTAGTTCTGTAAGAGCTGTGGAGAGTGCAAAGCAGAGAGGCCTGGATTCTTTGTGGCTTTCCTTCTGACCAGGCCCCTCACTGTTCCTTGGAAATTGAACCCAGCCTTGGCTCTTATACTTTTATTCTTGGGCAAAAGGGCTTCAGTTTTTTTCTGAATCTGAAATCAGCACCACCACCACCACCACTAGAATTCTGGAAAACTGTGTCTTATTTTTTGGGGGAACACTTCATCTAGCTAGGATCTATCCTTAATTGTCTTGTCATTTTTACTCTTGACCACCTATTATTTGATGATCAGGTATGTCTTCAGAACACAGCAGATTGCCATCAGTAGAAGTGTCAGTGATGTAAATTTTTTTTTTTTTTGGGAGCTGGGGAGCTCTACCACTTTTGAGCTAAATCCCCAACCCAGTGATGTAAATTAAATTAGTTTAAAATCAAAATGTCCTTATGATGTCCCAAGCCCAAGCTTGCAGAGATATGAACCTCCTTTTGCTAATGGTTATATCACCTTGCACAAGTGATTCATTGAGTATTTTATTCCTTCTTTAGATTGTAGTGGTCATTGAGTGCAGTGCTTATAATGGAACACAGTCTAAGGATAATTTGGTCCTAGAATAAGCTGTAGACTTTCAGGCACCCAAATAAGAATTGGGATTTGTCAGAAACAGCACATAGGACTACTCATAGCCAAAGCCAGAATAGTTTGGGGAGCAAAGCCCCATGTTGATGACAGCGTTGGATTTTGACCCGTGGGATATAATAAATAAGTATGTGGGAAAGAAGAGAGCTCCTAAAGAGGGCCGCCAGTTCATAAGTGAAAAGGGGAAAGGCGAAGTAGGTCACTTACAGGCATTAAACAAAAAAACACAAAGCAGTAATTTGTTCACAGTCCATACTGGATGCTAAAAGTAGGGACTGAAAATTTGAAGAGAACTAGCATATTTGTATACTCTAAAAGTGTGTACTAAAATACTTATTTAAAAGATAGAAAATTTTAAGATAGGAAAATAAGATGTAGTAATATTGAACTCCTAGACGTGATTCCCTGAGGGTAGAGCACCACTGTTGTGGTATTGTCAAAATGTGTGATCCCAGTCTGATGGTGAGGAAACGTAAGACAGATGCAGATTGAGGGCCATTTCTACAGAATAACTGACCAGCACTCATTTTATGAGTTTTGTGGCTATGAAATCATGATTGAGAAGCTATTGCACATGGGAGGAGACAAAAGCAGACAAACAACCAAATGTATTATGGGACCCACATAGGATTCTGAAACAGAAAAAGGACTGGTGCAAGTCTTGAAAGGCCTATAGTTCAAGTAATTGTATTGTACCGGGTGCTCATGGTCTGGTTTTGATCATTTTACTGTGTTTATGTCAGATGTTAACATTGAAGTACACTGGTTAAGGGTTATCTGGGAATGGTGTGTATCTTCTATGTAAGTTTAAAATTTGTTTTTAAAAATCTACAATTTCTGCTTCTAAAAACATTTGGAAAAAATCTATTCTGTCTTTGCAAATTAGTGAATTAAATTCTCAACAAGTCTTTGCAGAAAGTGCATTTGCAGTAGTTTAAAGAGGTAGAGAACAGTCTTTCAGACAGGTATTTCAGTCATTTGTGGCATATATAGAATCCTTACCTTGTTAGTGACTTTCTGTAAGGAATGAAAATTGGATTGCTTTGATGGCAAAGGCAAGTATTTAATTCGAAGTGGATATCAAATGGAAAAGTTTCGTGTCAGGATGATTACACCCACATTGATATTTTCATGTATGTTACAAGATCATCTTGGTTTATCCAGATACACCTTTTTATAAGTTAAAGAGTTAGATAAATCTGTGTAATTGGTGATCTTGCTGGTAAGTGTGGGACTTAACTTGTTTGATAATGTGCTTTCTGTAGGGTTAAGTAAGCAGGTTTATTAATTGTGCTATGCTTTGGGGACTCAGTTTTTTCTATACCTGTAGATCCTTTTTACTTTGATAGAGAAGCAGAAAAGACCAAGAGCATTCATGAAGGACTTAACTTGTTTTTTCCTAGTTCCTTAACTCTAAACACTTAAAAGTCTCAGATGCTGTGGAATAGAACAAGTAGCCTATGTTTGTGACGAGAAAGGCGAAGGTAAAGGGGCATGTATGTTATAGCATAGAGGGACTGGAAGGGAAACAGTTTAAAAGAACACTGCATTGGTGGCCAGATTCAGAGGCCTGCTTTCAGTCCTCTTTGCTCTGGCTTTCAGTATTAATATTGATTTGTTGCTGCAAACTTTTTCTCTTCCTTTTAAAAATGATGTTCCATTTTCTTTTGCTTCCTCCCTTTTGCTGCCTTCTGTTCATTTTCCTTCTTAAAGCAAAGTTCATTGGGTGGGAAGTGTGTTTTAGTGGAAGGAGCATAAACTTGGGTTAAATGCTACTTGGACTAGTCTTGTTGGTACTGTTAGGACTTAGGGCCTCTGGTTAGTGGGCCATAGTGGCACATTCCTGTATTTCTAGCTCTTCAGGAGACTGTGGCAGGAGGATCCCAAGTTCAAGGCCAGCCTGTATAACTTAATAGGACTGTAGCTTAAAATTGATAATAGAAAGGGCTGGGGGTATAGCCAGTACTCCATGGGTTCAATCCCTAATACTGACTCTTGCCTCAAAATTGTGAACATTATGAGAGATGATGTGTATGATACTCTACACAGCACTTCCTCATAAGAAACATTTGTTACCAGTTAATTTTTTCTGTCTCTGGGGTAGATATTTATGTTCATTGAAAAATCTATGTCCTGGCCTTTTTGCTAGGGAATGGCAGTATAAATGATCGGTTAGAGTTCTGAAGTCTCCAAGAGATGTGTTTTAAGGCCCAGATATGACAGTTAAGTACAGTGTTAAAATGCATTGTTATACTACATTCTGATACAGCGTCCTCTGTCTTCACCGTGTTATACAGCCCACATGTATTCTTACAGTCAGCTTTAACTGAGCTACTGTTAGGAAACAATTATTTTGAATTAAGTTTGCGGAGTATAATGTACATTGAAAGGGTCAGTATTGCCTTAGAGATGTTCGTGAAATTGTAGGGAAAGACAGACATTTAGGGCGATAAATGATAATGTAAAATGTTAAGTGGTAGACTTAGAGTTGTTGGGAAAGTCTGAAAATTAGGCCACAGCCTGTTTACTTTCCTAAGAAAGTGGCATTTGAGCTGGGTCTTCATGGAGGTTTAGGTTTTGAGGGTGCAATATGAAGAAGGGTATTTCAGAAGCTAAAGGACAGTAGATAAGCAAACATACCTAGTGATGAAAGGTGTTGTTTGAAAAGATAGGATAAAGTTCAATGTGACTCGAGCTGGTGAGCATGAGCAGCCTGGGGTATGGAGTGTGGAAGACTTTTGGAACAAAACTGGGAAGAGTTGGATATGTCAAGCCTACGGAGTTACATAGATTTGATTCTGTAAACAGCAGACAGTGGTAAGAGTAAAGCTTAGAAAGAATTGGTCACCAAGATCTTCTGACATATTTTTTTTAAAGATACAGTAGATTTTCATATTTGCTTAATGCCATAGGCACTGAGAATATCGTGTGTGCTTTGCCATGTTAGGATGTGATGCATGACTCTTGACAATGTTTCTGAAAATACCCTGATCCTAATTCACATTTCTATACTTAACCCAAATAATTCTAATTATTTTCTGGTTATTTCTTTGGAGATAGGTGTAACAAACGTGATCAACATTAAATTCAAAGATTACTGCTTGAATTGGCACATAAGTTCCCATCTTCTACCTATGTTGTCCCGTATCACCCCATCAGAACTAAACCACACTTGAGTTGAAGGAATTCTCAAACTAAATGCTAGTGTCTCTAATAGAAACTAATAATTTTTGAGTCTTCACCTTCATTCATACCTGAATTTTCAACCATTCAAAAGTACAAAAGATATCCTAAAAGCTTCTTTCTATTCATATCTGAGTTTTCAGTCATTTGAAAGTACAAAAGACACCCCAAAAGTTTCTTTTTCTTACTGGAAATAAAGACCATAATTAACCTGAAATGTCCGAAGTATAGATGGTATTGTCAGAGTTGTAATTGTGTAGAGACCGTCATATAGTCTAACCTGAACAGCCTGTCTGGGTGAAAAGAGTGATCACATAACTTAATGTGTTCAGGAAGGGGCTATAATTCATCTGTCTGACTGCTGGGTGGGTCTGATTTAAATTTGATCGTTCCACTGGCTTGAACAACCAGTGGGTACGTGTGTGACTGTCCTGTATGACTGTCCTCCTGGGCGGCTTGTATTGGTTGTTAGGGAGTCTTTTGATTACAATAATGGAAAGAGAGGCATTGATTTAGCAGGCCAGATACCATATTTCAGCTCCTTTAGGAAAACATTAAAATGGTATAAAAAACTGTAATATAGCTAATTTGAGATACAGCAGTTGTAAATGCATGTTATATACACCTGCATATTATATACATATTGTATTCACAAATATAAATAAATTTCTTGTATTTAATGAAATAATTTGTTGGTTGTTGTAATAATTTTTTAATATGCTATGAGTAGCATGAATTAATATTTATATTTGGGCAATAATTAGTCAACTAGATTTGGTCCATTTATAGACTTTTATTAATTTTATTAGTAAAAAGACTGATAAAAATGATTTGATTCATTTGTACCACTGGTGCTTCAAGCTGATGGGAGTGTGTTAATTTGTTTCTTTTTAAAAAAAAATTTTTTTTATTAGTACATGTTTGCAATTCTAGAAGTTTATAGTCATCTTGGGGAGTAGTTACATGTACAAATTACGGCTTTTTTCCCCCTTAGTTCCCTTCCTCTTTGCTCCCCCTCTGCCTTCTTCTTCTGATTCCTCTATCTCCTTTTATACACTTGTTGATATTATTTGTCTTATCTCATATTACAGCCTATATTTACATTGATTGGCTTTACTAGGACCCTGTACATGGCATGTCTTTATTCCTTTCACTTCTTCTTCCTTCTTTACCCCTTGTCCTTGTTTCCTTGGACTGTTTCCCTATTGGACGAGATCTGTCCCCTTGTCCATTTCTTTCTATCCATCCTTTATCATTTTCTTTGTATTTTGCCTCACTCACATGAGTGATACCATACAGTGTTTAAACTTGTGTGTCTGATTTATTTCATTTAGTATTATATTTTCCAGGTGCATTCATTTTCCTACAGATACCTCAAATTTGTTCTTTATGGTGGAGTAGTATTCCATTATATATAGATAACACATTTTGTTTATCAAGTCATCTGTTGATGGATATACAGGCGCTTTCAGGATTTAGCTGTTATGAATTGTGTTGTCATAAACATTGGTGTGCGTGTATCATTGTAGTATGATGACTTAAACTCTTTGGGGAAGATACCTAGCAGAGGAATAGCTGGGTCGTATGGAATTTCTAATTTTAGTTTGAGAAATCTCCATACTGATTTCCATAATGGTCATTCTAGTTTGCTTTCCCACCAACAGTGCAGAAGGGTTTCTTTTTCCACCACAGCCACGCCAGCATTTGTTATTGTTTGATTTCCTAATGATTGCCATTTTTTCTGGAGTAAGATGGAATCTTAGCGTTGTTTTAATTTGCATTTCTCTAGTGGCTAGAGATGTTGAACATTTTTCATATATTTCTTCCTCTGTTGAGTATCTGTTCATTTCTGTAGCCCATTTCTTGCCTGGGCCTTTAATTTTAGGTGGTTTAATTTTTTTGAGTTCTTTATATATTCTGGATACTAGTCCTCTGTCTGAGAAGTAGCTGCAAAAATTTTTTCCCATTCTGTAGGTTTTCTTTTTACTCTGCTGATTGATTCTCTTGCTGTACAGAAAGAAGCTTTTTGGTCTGATATAATCCCATTTGTTCTGTCTTGCTGCCATTTCTTGTGCAATTGAGGTTCTGATCTTCCAGAAGGTTTAATGTTTCTATTTTAATATTTAGATCTTTGATACATTTTGATTTTAATTTAGTACTGGTGAGAAATAAGGGTCTAGTTTCATTCAAGCTAGTTTTCCCAACACCACTTGTTGAATAAGCTATCTTTTAACTTATTTCTTGTTACTGTTGTTTTCTAGTGTTTAATGTTTTAAGGACTGGATTTAAAGAAAGCCTTAAAAGTTACTAATATTTAATTCAACTCTTAATTTTAACACATGAAGATACTACACTTGATCTTAGCCAAAAGGTCAAGAAGTGATTTTTAATGCATGAAGAAACCAACACATGAGGAGAGCAAACTGATTTAAGTATTTGGCAGACTCTGAATTTTTATCTAGTAGCTTTTTTCCTTAGAGTTACTGATTTTTTTGTATTTTTAATGTTTTTATAACATGAACTGTAGTTTCAAAATAGTTGCATAATTGTAAATGGGTTCTTTGACTGCTGTAAAGTAATGTGCAGAGCTAATTGGATTGCTCTAATATATTTTTTGGAGAAAGATTTAGTTTATGAAGTTTTCTTTCATTTTAAACTAGTTTGTTTAGATAATTGTAGTTTCTAAGATTCATCTTAATTATTGATACGGTTTATAAGATAGTTTTGTTTATATATTGGGGGAAGAGGGAAGTCATGTCCATATTACTGTAAACTAACAGTAAGTGATATTTAAATCTGACAGTTAAAAACAGGTAAATGGGTTACTGAGAAGGTAAACTGAATCTCAAGAGCAAATATTTTGTTACCTTTATTAAATATTAAATACAAGTGTCTGAGCTAAGTGAACCTTAGTGATCACTTACCTTTAATCTTATCAGTGAAAAATGAAAGTTAGAAGAGATTATGTAATTTAATCAAAGTCACCAAGATAGGGCTCCACAATAAATAGAAAGGAAAGAAAAGAGCTTACCTTTAAAAGTCCTAAGTCTACTAACTCTGACTTGGAGGAGTCCACAGAGTACAGACAACCTTTAACCACAAAAATCTGGACCTTCAAAATTGAATGGACCTTTTTGGAAAATGAGCACACATCCACAGACACCCACAATGTACAGTGCCTTTCCTTAGTGTATTGTTGGTAGGCACCAGGAAAACCTGTACACTGAATTTGAAAACCTAGCCAGAATGTCAGAGGTGAGGCTGAGGTGGGAGAGAGCAGGTGGCACAAGCAGTGCTTTGACTCTTCCATTCACTCACTTGGACTCTGAGAAGCACAGGATGCTGGCCCAGAGGGCAGGCATGGATTCCCAGGGTGGCTTTATTTGGCCTTGGTTGTAGGACCAGCTCTTTGACACTGCCTTAAGTGTGAAGTCTCTTACCATCAGGTACAATTTATGTTGAAAATATGGCATGAGATATCAAGAAAAAAAATGTAGCCACTTTTGGAGATAGACCACATTCAAAACAGTTTGGGAAACATTTTTCTTTACATTCAGTGGGTGTATTCTGTGTCTGTGAGCTTTCTTTTTAGAGAGGCGTAATGGGAAATTTAAAGGGCGTATTTACAATGGGACATTAATTTAAAATACTGGGAAGACCACAATACATTCCTCACAGTACAGGCACCATAGGGAGAGGAAATGGAAGGATGCCAGATGTGTAGTCTGGTTGAAGTATTTAAGCTCACTTTGGGAAAGTTGTGCTGATATTTAATAAGTTTAGAGTGTTTCTTTTTCAAAATTTTTTCTTAGCCTGCACTTGGAAGTTATGCTTCTTTTCATGTTTCTTTCTTAAAATTTTGTTGAAAAAATTTAATCTGAGTTGTCTTACAAGTTGCCTTCTCAAGAAAGTCTCTCCTTGCCTGTGATGCAGCACATTGGTACAGTGAAATGTTTGGCCAGACCCTGGGAGGGGTAACAGCCCTCAACGGTTTTGATCCGAACATCCTTTATCCTCTTTAAAATTCAGGACCCTGAGGAGCTTTTGTTCTTCTTGCTTATATGTATAGAAACTTTCCGTGTCAGAAATGAAGACTGAGACACATTTACAACAGGGCAGTATACAAGCCATTGGCATTGATGGTTATCACACATCATGCAGTCTTTGGAAAGCTCTTTTGTGAGAATGTGAAAGTGAAAAGTAATTGTAGAATTGTTGTGGAAATAATTTTGTAGAGTTTCATGAAAGGGTCTTGAGGCTCTCTGGAGTTTCTGGACCAGTACTTTGAGAACCAACGGGCTATTGGTCCATGGCTGCCAGACAGGTTTATAAAATAGGTGTTTTGTTTCCAAGAGTGTTAAACCACTCTTTTGTTTATGGGTTATATGTTCCTGAATTGCAGAAAAATTACAGTACTTTCACTTACTGATGTTTACATATTAAGTATGTTTTAGAGGTAAAGGGGACCTTGGAATAGTCGCAGTGACAGTTTGCAGTGGGAGTTGAACATTTATCTGTTTATTAAGTTGTGGATTCTTGTTCTGTTGGAATCTGTTGTTTCTAATTAAACTGTATCTGATAAGTGTGTGATTGTGTACATTGTACAGTTGAAGTCTGATGGCCTCCCCTGAAGCCATCCTCCTTTAAAAGGGATCAGCAAAACCAAAGTTCTCTATGAAATATGTAGGAATACTGGTAGCTGCTTAGTTGTTGTTGTTAGCGTAATTAACTTTAGAGTGCCAACATAGGTGTAAAAGGGTTTCTGCCTCCATTTCCCCAGGCAGGCTTACCAGGTTCTTTCGTTAGTAGCCCTTTCCACTGCCTAATGCTTTCTGAGCGAGACACACCTGGAAAAGCAGTGGTTTGGAATTTATGTATTCCATTGAATAATCTACATGTGCTGTGGTGAGAGCTAAGTAACTTTTACCTCATTTCATCTTGCCTTCAGCCTTGTTAAATTAGGTGTAGTGTCATTCTCGTTTCAGGTAATTTCCCCAAGCTCAGTAGCAGGTCCTATGTCATTAGTCCAAAGGCTGCCTTCGCTCCCAAAAGCCCAGACTCTGTCCTTTCTGCTATTCTGTCTTCCCATTTCTTGGGAAGATGATGATAGGACAGATATGTAGGAGAAAGTAGATGGCCTGGGGTTTTAAATTTTGATAATTGGAGTTAGATTTGGTAGAAAAAATTTTAGTTTCGAATACAGAGCACAATGGTTCTCGTGTCAGGGATATATACAGATGGGAAAGAGTAATCTATAATGAACAGGATTAAGACTAAGATCCCTTAGGTTCACCCAGTGGTTCCTTTTAAAAGATGAACTGAAGATTAGAGAGATGGAAGACAGGTGTTTCTGTGAAAGGAAAATACTAATTAGGAAAGAAAGAACTGTAGATAGATACTGGTTGGGAAACAGGAACATTAATACCCTGAAACATGCTATTTTAGTCAGTTTGAGTGACAGTTGAGTTTTCAGATTATCTATATTATAATGACAACTGGTTCAAATGAAATCACACAGTGATATAGGTCCCTCGACATTAAGAAAGTACAGTGGGTCAGGAGCCAGGGTGGGTTAACTAGAAACAAGTAGTATTAATCAGGAGAGCCACGGGCCATTAGTGTTTAGTGGGTGATGCTGTTGGGATGGACAACTTCATGCTTAACATATACATTGCCTTAGGGGTAAATATAGGAATTATCCAAAATGGATTATAGTCCAAAACTGTATTTGCAATTTGGTTCTTTAAAATTTAGAATACATTTTCTTACACAGAGTAGTGCAAAGATCAGATTTATTTAGCTTCAGCATAACTTGAACAAGGCCCTTTTGCAAAGAAAAAGATTGTATGCAGTTTCTAAAAAGCATTGTCACACATTTGGCCAACCCCAAGGTTGGATGCACTACTATTCCCGTTTTGTTTTTGAAAACATTTTAGTGGGTTGGTGTTACTGAACAGTGGCTTTACAGAGATTATTTTGGTGTCTTCCTAGCTAGGATGTACATGTTTTGGGGCATCAGTAATAGAAAAATTCACTTACTTTGAATAGCCAACCTAGTGTAAATATGGAAGATGACCTTTGTGGTCAGGGAAAACAGGGTATGTGGAGACGGCTCCTTTTAATTATAGTACCACAGTGCGATCTGTCATAAACAATCTTGATAAAGAGTAGTCTCTGTGGAAAGGCCAGCTCAGAGTTGCTCAGTTCTTCAGCTAACAAGTTGATAATTCTTCAACTAACAGATTGCCAAGGCAAAGAAAGATAGGGGGAGGGGGGAGCACGTGAAAGCAGTGTACGATGAGCTGAATGACAATGTAAGCTGATTTGATGAGGGCATCTTGTAAGTTGTAAGGAACCATGTGTATTACCTCTTCTTTTTTTAATGGTGAATGAGTTGATTGTCTGATTATAGAACCTTTGGAGTATTTTAACTGAATGAAAGGTGAAACACCATGTGGGTACCATAAGTGAGCAGAGTGCACAAAGGATAGTTTATGAAAAGCTCAGTGTATCATGTACAGGTACAAACTCCCTATGATGAATGTATCATTATGTGTATCTAAAGTATACCAATAAAATTGATTTTTAGAAAGTTGAATGTAATCAAGGAAAAGATGTAATTCATTTAAGGTTCTTGGTCTGGTCTTTGTTGCACAAACTACAAAAATATGGTTTTGATCTTTTTGCTTCTTGTGGTAGCTCTGCTATAGAGAAGTACTTGAGAAATGAGCAGTAAGATCTCAAATTCCCCTCGGAAAAGATTAGTTTCGCTTTTTAAACAGTGGAATGCACTTTTTTCAGGAATGAAGTTTTGTGGTTTAATTGCAAATAGACCTGTTATCCTAATGGTGTGTATTATTGATGTTTCATAGTATTTTAATGTACAAACTTCTGAAATAACAGCAGAAAGCTATAAAAATAGTATATCCCCAAAAGACAAGATTTTTTTCATAAAATCTAGTCTTTGGAGTTCTAAGAAAACTTGTTTGATGTCACACTTAAGGGGGAAAAAACTAGAAACTGTTTACTATAGTGTACCTTTGGTCAAGTTTTTGGTTTTGTGTTTTTTTTTTTTGTTTTGTTTTTTATTGTTTTGTTTTGGTGAGAGTGATGGTGGTTTTGGTTGCGGTGATGGTGATCGGTTGGTTTCATTTTGAGATTTAGATACTAAAAGCTGTGAGCCATATCTGGACCTGATAGTTTGCATTGTATCTGGAAGCTGTTATGTATTAAGGTTTGTGAGTTGGAATCATAGATGATATTGAAGACGCAGACTATCAATTCCTTATTGAAGAATTGAGTGTATGACATGGAAAAAGTTTTGCTTGTTAAGCAAGAGCGATTTACAGTATGTAATACTTAGAAGACTTAACTGAGCAATCTCAGATTGTGGGACGTCACTATTTCTCACTGATCAGAAATGTTAAGTATTATGATAAAGATTCATTCATTATGGAGAATGTTCAAAGGGCAGTGGAAAGCAAGGAAAACATTCTCGCCAGCCCCCCCCCCCCCCC